>WMED01000278.1:5954-38267 GCA_019650415.1 Pipa parva
AAAAACTTATCAATGTGCTTTTTCGCTCCAGTGCTGCCTCTTGCTGGTCTCAATACTGCTTTCAGAATTCTGATATAATACTGCTTCTGCGCACTTGTTCTACTCTTGAATTATAAGCATAAACATATAATAGCAGGGTGCAATGAGTTAAAGCAACTCATTTGTTGGGTTTACTTTTCCTTAAACTGTTCTGATTTAGCAATTGGTGTCGAGCGTGCCTCCGTTATATTTAACGGATGTAACAGGGCCGCCAATAGCATTGTGAAAGTACATGCATGCCGGAAACATACCCTGCATGGGCATGTATATTCAACGCACTATAAAATCAAACCCCAAGTTTTACTCTCGACTTATCCATGGGTCATCATAGTAAATTTCATAATTGTTGGCCCAAAAACTGACCTCGATTTATACACGAGTATATACGGTACCTGTCACCTCAATCATTCATCTTAAAGCAGTGGTTCTCAACCTTTTATATGCCGCGACCCCCGGCGCTGACGTCACCGCGCTTCGCGTCATCACGGTCGGCCAGAACGCCATCACGTACACGCGTCATGCGGTGAAGTTTTCAGTCAACGTCACCCCAGGAACCCTTATAAGAAGGGTCCTGCGGATGCTTCCCGGTGCCGCAGTGATTCTCGACCCCGGTGGCATGGTCGTGCGACCCCCAGGTTGAGAACCGCTGATCTTAAAGTGTACCTGTCATCTCAATACTTATACTAATTTAGGTTGTACTAATGAAATACAAATTTTGTAAATATGTATGTACAGGTTCATCTCAATAAATTAGAATATCAGCCAAAAGTTTTTTTTTTCAGTAATTCAATTCAAAAAGTGAAACTCCTATATAATAGGAGTCATTATAAACAGAGTGAACTGAAGTCATTATCTCAGAAAATTAGATTACATAAGACCAACTGCAAAAAAATTCTAATTTATTGAGATGCACTTGTATTTTAAAAAAAATGTACCTTTATACAGCATTTCTCTCTGTCATCTTCCATGTCAGCCTGACTTTTCTTTCCTGGATCGGGTAAAGATTGACATTATAGCTCCTCCAATCAGGTCCCTGCTAGATCATTGATTTAAGGGATCTGATTGGAGGAGCTATAATGTTAATCATCATTTAGCCTCGACCACCTGACGTTTGGGAAGGAAAAGTCAGGCTGACAGGGAAGATGACAGAGAGAATCACTTTTTCACACAGGGTCATGATGGTTTGGATTTTTTTTTTCCCTTTAATAATAAACACCTTCATTTACAAATTGCATTTTGTTTTAAAAATTCCTTTGTATATTTACCTTAAGTGTGGAGGTAGGTAATTAACCTGGTTAAGCATTTAAATATCCATTAAAAATTGCCTGTCTGTGTAGAAATCCATTTTAAAATCTGTCTTCCCATGTGCAGGGTAAAGTTGGAGAAGCAATTAACATTGTGTGTAGTAGAGAGCAGTTTCTCATTTAGTTTGATTGGGGCATATATAAACAAAACTGCAGGTGAAGATATAGGTGCATCTATTAGGCACACTGCTTAGTAGTTAAGCCTTCTCAACAAAAGGTATGGATTTAGCATTTGTTCTGTGCAGTTTGCAAATCCTTCTAAAGGAGTACAGTCAGAATTTATTATGTATGCATTTCATTTTTAGACCTGCTATTCGTTATACTAATTGCTTATATTGGGTAAGATTTATTTTCTATGGGGGGTGGGGGTTACTTTCCTGCAGAAATATACCCCTTAATGATTTTTTTCCCCCTTATGTTGTAGACCAGGGGTTGGCAAACTTAGGTCAGGAGGGAGCCAATCTGCTCCCTCCTGAAGCGGCAACAATTTTTTTTTGGTGAGCCACAAAGGTGGAGGAGTGGACTCTCCTGACCACATGACCTGCCGATGGCCAATCAGAACAGGCGTCAGGGGTTATGAGCGGGGCTTCGGAGGTGCGCTCCGAGCCATGACAAGGCAGCTAAAGAGCCACATGTGGCCTGTAAGCCGCACTTAGCCAAACCCTGTTGTAGACTAACAAACTCACTCTTGTTTAGGTCTACCTTGAAGTTTGGCAAACTCTAAAACTAGTTTAAAACTAGTTTGTTTAAAAATAAAACTCTGTTTTATTTTTAAACACTTTTAAAAATCTCCTGGCTTTCTGAGCCTTTGTCTTTATATATTTTTATTATAATATATGCATTATTTTTTATTTTTAAACTGCAATCTACTGACCCCGTTTTTAGTATCAAGTATGAGTTTATTAGCTAATCGCCTATCTCAATTCGTCTGCACAATCATAATGAGCACTGTGATATTTCTGGCATGTAAACCCATATTTCTAATGGTGAAATATTTTAACATGTCAGTGTTTTTCATTGTTCTAATTCAGCTAATCCATTTAATCACTTTTAAACCATGGTGCTATGATGCAGTACATATAAAGCATGAGTTGTTCCCAGTCCTGTAGGCAGGGTTTCTTTTTAATTTCCCTGGAAGACTTAGTTAGCCCTGCATTTCTGGAGAATTAATCTGCCATTTTTTAAAGAGTATACCACTGCACCACCTATCAGTGCAATTAAATAGCCATCCATTCATTGCTATGTGAAGGCAAGCTTCTTTTTGCACATGATCCCACTTGACCAGAGAGATTAGTAGTGTTACAACAACCCCTATTTACAATTAGGAAAACAAATCAGTGAAAATGGCAAACTATCTTGTTAACTTTATCCTCTGTTTTTGGTGGCAGTGACTGGAAGTCATTGTGTTTTTGTTGCAGCTTTTTAGGCAGACATTTTTGGCTGATATGCTAGGGAATATCAGAATAATACAAATGGTACTATGGTAAATACCGCAAAATTAACCTAATTTTGTTACTAGCCCTATAAAGGACCAATAATAAAAACAATGAAACGACTTTATTGGTATTACTAAAAAATGATGATTCTGGAATTAAACTCCGTTTGCTACATTTTCAGTTTATGCAGAGCAGTTACATTTGTTGGTATAAATATCCATCAAACTCGGTATACTGTATTTAGAAAAATTGTTTCATTTTAGTTTTATTTTTCTGTACATTTTAAACTAATTGGCATGACTTATTCTGCTGTATATGTAAATTTGTAACTAATAATATTGGTTGAAGCCTCCAAGCTGTTTCTCTGATGAATGTATTACACACTGAAAAAAAAAATCCACAGTTGTTAGCAAGGCCTCAGTCTAAAAACCCCACCACAAGGGGTGGTAATCTATTCCCAAAAGCCAATGGTTTTTGGAAATAGATGATGACCCCTTGTGGTGGGTTTTTAGATGTTTTTAATATATTTGTGTTTATATAGAGGCTAATAAATATTATTTATATATGGATTTGGTGTGTGTGTGTGTGTATCATTAATTATGGCAGGGGCTGGCAATTAATTTTACCATGGGGCCACATAAGAAATATGTATGGCTTTAGAGGGCCAGACTTCCCCACAACTCCCCCTCCTTCCTACTCCCTACCCTCTGAAGGAGGGGGCGCTATCTTGGTGCTCGCCCCCCTCCTTCTCCCTGTACCTACCTCTTCTCTGTCCCGGCTCACTTTGATCTAGCGTTTAGCCTTAGTGCTACAGGAAGTGGAAAGTTTTCAACTTCCTGTGAGAGGAATTGTAGCACTAAGGAGCCGGGACAGGGAAGAGGTAGGGGGGTGAACATGGCTGCCTACCCTATGGCCTCGCCCCGTCATCCAATGTTGGCAGAAGATATCCGTAGTTTGCCCACTCCTGAATTATGGTAATCTGTGTTTTCTATAAAACAGAGGCCTCTAGTGGATAGATTACAAAAAGGTAGAATGCTTGTTTGGCTTTTCTGATCAAGAAACAAATTATCAATACCTTCATGGTGGGGGCATGGATTTTGAAAAAGCTATTTTAAGATTTTTTTTTTTTTTAAGGAATACATAATTTGCCAGCATAATTTTCCTTTGCTATATTTAATCTGTATTTAGTAAATCTCCTCTTTCCTGAACATACTCTAAACTGATTTGTTAAGAGCAATAGTAAGCAATTTATATTAATTTAGTGTAAGGGAGTGTGGATGTTTGGGCATGCAGGTGACAAGATGCTATTGATGTTGTTTTAGGGCAATGACACATTAGGAGTTTTACAGCTTGTGGCAAAATGCCTCCAAAAAATATCCCTATCATTTCATTGGGCGATTGTGACATATGGATATGTGGATATGTTTTATTAATGAAAAATCATCTAAGTCTTTTTGTTGCATTGCAAGAAAAATGAATGGACTGTTGTTTGTAAGCTTGTTTTTGGCATTTGACAGTTATATATCCCTTTTATGTTCTCACTGATTGTTTTTGTAATGAGGGTATTCTTTTTTTCCATAGGTGAAGACACACTTTTCAGTGAAAAGAAACAAATTAGAAAATGCCGAAACCAGTGAGTAAATTATTCCATTTAATAATAATAATAATAATAATAATAATAATAATAATAAAAAATAAAAAAGCAAAGAGTTGTTTAACCCAAATAATGCTTTGGGAGGGGGGGTCATGGTTGTTGAGAAAATAAATAGATAAATTAATATATATAATATTATATATTGCAGTATTTGGTGATACTTTTTTTTTTTTTTGACTAACAGTCTTTTTAAAGAGACAAGCTTTAGAGAGGTTTATTCTCTCATCAGGTTACAATCAATACTAAGTACAGGCAAGAAGGTATTTAGCTTTTGAGAGGTCTGTCCTCCCTTTTTCAAGTAAAGGTCAGGATATATATATATATATATATACACAGTATATAATATTTATAATTTCTTGCATGAGCATTTTTAAAAATTCACAAGTTCTTAATAAATTAAAGAAGGATAAGTACATAGACACATTGTAATTATTTTAGGTAGTGAAAGCTAAGCAAAGTTAGCCAGTTAAAAAATCACATGGAATTCTTAAACTAAAATATTAAAGTATTATTAATTATTCATTAAGAAAGACATCTTAACTAGTTGCATTTTGTTAAATTTTGTGCCCTTTTACATTGTTCTGTTGCTTAAATTCTAACCCCTTTTTCTGTTTGTGCTTTGGGACTGGTGAGAATTCCACAGAACTTGCAGCTTGAGGGTGCAGGACAATAAAGAGGACATTTATATAACCCGGAAACTGCCTTTCACCCTATTGCTGTTGTTCCCAAACTGGGTTTTCATTTTAGCATATTTGTTAAAATATGATTGTGTATGGAGTAGTCACTTTCACTCTGATTAGAGTTTTTTTGTTTTAAATTGAAGCACAATTAAATAAATAAAGAGAATCCTGATTTTGCATTTTAAGGAGTATGTTTCATGTAACCAGATGTAGTTAGCTAATTGTCTGTAGTCCCTGGAAGAATGGTCACATTAAAATTTTATGACGTGTTAGTTACTGCCCAGTGAGAATTTAACCCACTTTACACTTTTATTGGTCGTCTGGTTTGCTAGTAGACCTTTTTTACATTTCTATTTTTTACTTCTACAAATACAGTTTTGAACCATCCACCTGACTGCTCACACAATGGCTTCATCTTAGTCCTATCTTATTGCTAGGCAAAGAGACACTAAATCATAGCTTTCAAATACCACCAACCAGTTGCATGTGTGATGTGAGCTTTAAGATGCAAAAGTCCCAGCTTCTAGTTACCTAAGCTTTAATTCTGTTCCTACAGTGGGTATTGGGAGTCCTACTGGTCTCTGTGCTGATGCTGTTTTTGGCATAGGTCCCTTGTATTTGTTGTGTCTCTGCAACCTCCTACTTCAGTTTCTGCCCTGATGAGTTTTACTGTCTTAGTGTATTTGGCTCAGCATCCCTGTACTGCTAATTTCTGCTTACCGTTCAGTTTGAAGTTTCTTTGTCCCAGCATCCTTGTTACGGGTCAGTAGATCCTGTGTAGCTACCCAAGTTGTTGTTCTGTGGTTCTAGTTCCTCAGTGTCTCATGCACCAGTGTTATAGTTCTGCCATTCCCAACTTCTGACCTTTTTGTAGCCCATCTACCATCATTTGGGGCTTAACCTTGGAGCAAGTTTGTACCCCTTTGTGAGGGTTACAAGTGAAGTTATCTGCACGCTGGAATTAACTGGCACAAATCCCAATGTGGTGAGAGGGTCCATATCTAATATCTGTCATGGTCTTCATTATACTGAATGTACATGCCCAATACATTTTTAAAGAAAACTTGGATGTGACACACTAAATTTAATGTACATAATATTGGATTATTCCTGTACCCAATACTTGTGGTTATAAACAAAGTAAGTTTTAAAATATGTCTTTTATACAGCCTTAAAGTTGAAATGCTCTTTCCATTGTTATAAACAATTGAACCTATTAGGATATTCATTGTACCAACAGGTGATTGACATAAAAATGAATATATGTCAAATTATTTATATTAATTATATAGTAAGTTATACATTCCTATTTTAACCTTTTTTAATAAAACATTATTTTAAATATTAGATTTGTTTGTCCATCCTCCTTGACTTTAGGGTCTTTGAAATTGTTTGGGATTTGTATTGTCTCTGATTGTGAAGGTGCAGTGAGCATTCTAATCAGTGTTGATAATTCTTTTTCTTGCAGTTTTGATGAATATGAAAATTACAGTATGGGGGGCCACTTGGGTTACTGTCCTAAAAAATATTGTTATTTAGATGATTTGAATAAACTATATATGGCTGTCCTGTACTCTACAATACCTCAGATATACTGCAACCACAAATAAGTTACTCAAGTCATTATCATATATGTGACTGACAAACAAAAAATGCTGGTTTTAGGATACTGCTCTAAAAAGTAATCCTAGAACCTGGGTTGGGTTGAAAAAGGAGTGTGCATTCTCCCATAAATTATATTATTTCAGATCCTTTTTTGATTATTTAAAACCATGGCTTAGTAATGCCAACCCCCCTTATAACTGAGATCTCAACTTATGCATGGTCATGCCTTTAACTCACTACCTTAACTTTATTCATTCATTATATTAAATTAACCATTGGAAACATTACCTTCTCTTCTATTAATTCTTTTAGTAAATCCTTCCCCTGTCTATAAGGAATTATCAGACCTCAGAAGCCCGTATGTTTTTAAATAAGGCTCTCACTTCATGGCTTGTGCATGCTTCATTTGCACATACCTTAGGCAGTATTTAATTTTGCTTCCATACAATCGTAAACTGGACATTGCATCAGTCAGAATGTGCATGGGTTTTCTTTTAACTGTGAAATCCTAAAAACCCAGGAGCAGCATGATGGGAGGAGTTGTTTAGCTTTCCAGAACCTGTCTTCTATTAAATCTAATGGTATTGCCAATTAGGTTATTCATTTTCATAATGACTTGTTCTGTAAATTCTAGCAAAGGGGGTCAGCAATCTTTGCACAGGAGGGATCCATTTTGAGGAGGAGTGCATGTTCCCAATCACATGACCTGCTGACGTCCTATCAGAAGAAGCATCGGAGGTCATGGGTGGGGGGAGATGCTCTCAGAACCACAACGAGGCAGCTGAAGAGCCACATGAGGCTCTGGAGCAGCAGTTTGCCTACCCCTGCTCTAGGAGATACTATAATATATACTTTTTATTATACAGACTTTCTTTCTTTTGTTTAGATTAACGTTCGGGTGACGACTATGGATGCTGAGCTGGAATTTGCCATCCAGCCAAACACAACAGGCAAACAACTCTTCGACCAGGTGAAATTCCACTGTTGACCAATTATGCAGTTTTATACATCACTGTTAATTTGTTTAGTACATAAGAAAATGTTTGCAGGTACATCTAAGCATATTGCCTTAACAGGAATATTGTATTAAAATGAAAGTTTTTTTCGGGTCTATGGGATACTATGTAAAGAAATGCTGTTCTTTGGAAGAAATGGCGTTCTTGTATTTTTGCAAACCGTATGCTGTTACCATATCATTGCTTTCAAAAGCACCATGTTCTTTGATTTTTAGCTTGGATTCTACATCCTAAGGCACTTGGCAAGAATTACAATCCTCTAAAAATATTTTTAAAAAATCTTTTTTTTTTTTCCTTCTCACTGGAGAGTCTAGCATAGCATAAACAATGACCTATGATTAAGTGCCCTGATGCATGAAACGCGTTAGGGGGTGCCATCATACATGCCTAACTTTTATCTACCATGATGCACACTGTTTTTAACATGAAGCAATAAACTTTTCTTGCTTTTACTTCTGGGAGTGCCGGTTTCCATACTTGAATAGCATAAACAAAGCCAGTAAACTTTACAACTATGTATAATATAATTGTTAAAAAAAAACAAAAAAAAAAACTGAATTTTTAAAAGACTAGTAACACAAGAAAAATCATATTTGCTTTGCCAAGACAGTTAGTCCTATACAGTAGGTGTAAAAATGTCATAATTGAGTTTCTAATTTTTATTGCTTCGTTTTTTTTTTAAATCTTGCTGATTGCATCCGTCTTTCATGTTTAGGGTAAACAGTCTCTTAACCTATTCCATTGTTTTCTATGATAATACATATTCATAAGGTGCCTCAGAAAGCCCAAAAAAAAGAAGTTAATTATTAAAATAAAATACTTTTGTAGACAGCACACACGCTTAAAGGCGTTTTGGGACATATTAATTTTTTTTGGAAGAATTTATTGTATAAAATGTTTATGTAATTAATTAACATCCCATTCCAATAAGACTATTCTTTTCCTCGAGCACATTTCTAAGCGCATTAGGTGAAATAAAAATGAAAAATGGCACAATTTGATTTATAATAATGAAAATGATCTTAAAAATAAAGATTTAGTAAATGTGTGTTTTCTATGGTGATCCCTTTTATTGGCTAATGGAATAGATCAGTTAGCCAATAAAAGGTATCACCTATACCAGTGATGGCTAACCTATGACACGCGTGTCAGAGGTGACACACTGAGATATTTTTGCTGACTCATGTCTTGGCGTTGTTTGTACTGTGCTCTCAGTAGAAGAGTTGCCCCACCTTTAAAAAATTATGGATTTTTCTTGAAGTGACCCACCACCCGGGTTATGCTCGGTTTGTTCAAAATTTTTGACACACCGAGCTCAAAAGGTTGGCGAGCACTGACCTATACTCTCTTGTGTTTTCCTAAATCTATGGAAAGACGAGAGAACAGGTGATACCTTTTATTGGCTAACGAAATAGATGGTAAATGCCCTAAATCTATGGCTAACACAGTGCTACACTCTACTGCTTCTGTGATGATCAAAATGCTATAATATCTGGTGCTTGTTTATCAAACATTGATTCCCTAAGTGCCTTATTTGTTTTATAAACATTGATTTAATACATTACAGCACAGTAAATGACGTTAGAGGTCATGGTATTTACTCATGGTAAGTTAACTGTAGCTTGAGTTGGGCACTTGATTAAAGACAAATGATCACTGTGAAAAGACTTTTGGTATGTTCCTTAAAACCAAACTATAGTAAAGTAGATTTTTATTAAAGTCCTTTTTGTGCTTCCATGGGTAATATAATGCCTATTTGTTATTAGCACAGCAGGCCTATCCCATCTTAAGACAGTCTAAGATACTGGCTATCTTTATAACAGAGGACTATAGTACAATCTGGTAAGCTTAGCAACACAGTGCTTTAAATAAGAGACTTTTCAAGAGGTAGAAAATGGTACTTTTAAAAGTAATTTTATTAAAACTGTCTATCTTAAATCAGATACACACACTCTCACTAGAGTAGAGTGCTGTTAGATATTGCATATTAAATATAACTGGAATTAGTGCTATTTTTCTAATTTTTTTTTTTTTTTTCCTGACCCCTTCCATTCACTCCCCCAGGAAAATAAAAAGCATATTTCCTTGTGATTCTCTAATAAATCACCAGGGTCACATGACCAAAAGCTGTTTAGAGCCAGGTTTGCCGTTGTCTAAGACTCCCTTTTATAAAGAAGTGGATGGATATTTTTATTAAAATGTTTGTTGATATCACGTATATGAGGGCAAAAAATGCTTCAAATGTTTAACACTGCAATTGATTTTTTTAACATTAAGAATTTCTTCTTTATCTAGGTGGTAAAAACAGTTGGTCTCCGTGAAGTGTGGTTCTTTGGACTTCAGTATGTGGACAGTAAGGGTTATTCTACATGGCTAAAGCTTAATAAGAAGGTTTGTTATGCTTTCGACTCCTTTTTATTATCATTCCCTTTGATCCCTCTTCAAATCCAATAAATAAAATCAAAGCGGAAGTCGTTTCATTAGTGATTTAAATTCAGTTATTTTTAGACCTATAGCTTTCAGGAACACCTCTGCCAAAAAGACTTTCTTTTCAAAAACATGTTCTACATTTATTTGAGAATAAAATGTATGCTGTAAATCTACATTTGTTTTAAAGATACTAGTAAAGTAGTAGAGTCAGAGACTGGGGGTTGGTGTATAGGTAAATAGCTGTGGGAAGATTGTGGGTTTGGTTAATGTAAATCTGGCAAAAAAGTGCATGGAGGCCTAAATAGTTGCTGCGGGGAAAACTCTCAAACCTGGAATTTCCACTTCTTCCCCACAAATCTATTCAGATAACGATTCTTGTCTTTAAATCCCTGCTTACATGATAGACTTCAGTGTATTTGCACAGTCCTTTCATCCTAGACCCCAGCACATTATATATTTACTTATTTCCAGGCCTGTCTCCCTTCACAGTTGCTTACATGTTATGTTTCTACTGCAGTAGGGGTGATAGGCAGACTGAGTATCTTTACTCTGCAGTTTATCATGTCTGAAAGAGTGTCCAGCCTCATAGCGTGAGATTTAACTGCCGGAATGTATGATTAAGCATGGTTCTATTCCACAGCTTGATATAATAGCACATTCTAGTGATGATATTTTGTAGCGTGACAGCTTTTCTGTAACTATTCTGAGGGCATGTGTACTGGCTTTTCCCAGAAGCAGCTGCCCTAGAGTGGGCAGTGTAAATTGCTTTTATGATGCCACACATGCGCTGTATTCCCATGGTTTAACCCTTGTTTGGCTTCACACCTGTCATTATTCAATATAACTTACTTTATCAAGGAAAGTTGTGGCTTACTTGTGCAATTGCAACGAAAATATTTCCTTTGATAGCTCCAGAAACTGAAGGAGATAATATTCTAGGCTTGCATTGACAGAGGTAAACAATCTGTGGGTAGAATATAGCACCCTTCAATTTTTAGTGTCATGAAATGGATCGACAAGCATACTGATGGCATATAGGGCTGATTCAATTAAAAAAAAATAATTAAAAAACTGATGCTGAGTATTTCATTTTAATGGGAAAGATGCAGCAGTCATGGTTCCTGTCTCTTCACCCTCCACCTCCAAAAGATTCCTATTTAAATACAAGGGGCCCAATACCGACTGGGGCATACCACATTTAACAATTACCCAAATAGAACAAGAAATTGTGGATAATGAAAATCTGCATGCAGGCGCTCTGCATTAGTCATGTAGATAATAATGTACCCCTTTCTTTGTAATTTAGTTCTAGTCACAGAGGGAATTCTTCAATATCCTAATATCCTCATGCATGTTACAAGGGGGTACCATATTCTTAATCATTTCCATGGCAGATTTGGAAATCCAAATAAAATACACCTACAACTTGAAACCTATTTTCTTCTTGATTAGCATCACTGCTAAAAACAGTTAATCTTGTTTATTTTCTAGATTTATTTCTCATGTCAATGTATCATCTGGAATACTTTTTACATTAAAGGTCCAGCAACACCAAAAATATAAAAATGACAATTTATGTTAGCAATTAATTTGGCAATTCAAATATAGCACTTGTAAAAATGAATTCATTAATTGTATAATGTCTGCTTTTTTTGCCATAAAGCTCTTATTTTTTAAAGCTAAATATCATACACTATATAATTTTTGGAAGCACTGAGTGAACCTATACTAACTATAAATGCATTTATGGCGTTTTCATTTTTTAGTGTTTCTAAACTTTTGAGATTGTAGTAATATACTATAGCTCGTTCAAAAAGGCTACAATTCCAACAGCGTCATGTCACTCACATGGGAATCGGTGGCAGAGAGTAAAATCTACTACCGTACAATCTCTCTGTTTAACATTTCTCTCCCTTTCTCAAAAACAAAACAAAAAAAAGTTAACTTCATTTCCAGATCTAGATAATGATAGTGATATTCTTCTCCAAAACCCCAGAATATAATCTCTTTACAAACCTTTAAATTGCTTCCCAACTACAGATAGCTGGCATTGCAGGACAGTGGTAGCTTCAAATTGGTTTGTGTGTTTACCTGCTCGATCCTGAGAAACCGGCTGCAGTGTAAGGGTGGGTGCTCAGAGGAGGGATGTCCAGTTCCCAATTCCATAAGTCAGAAAAAACAGTTGTTCTCCGGCACACCGTTGTAATAAAATCAGTATTTTATTTCATAACGTTAAAAATCCATGCTGGAACACAAGAAACGGTGAGTAGGGAGGACCTACGCGTTTCGTGGTAGCTTCAGTCTTGTTCTTTGTTTCCCTATTACTAAAACTAGTCCCCAGTTATGCATGTTATGAGAGGATTATTACACATACAGTACATTGGACTGACCGCATTTTGCTATACATGTACACAAAAGGTATAGTTTCAGTCTCTGAAAATCTGATAAAAGTAAATTCTAGAATTGCAAGTATGTGATTATTGTATTGCTGTGTGTGTATGTGTGTATGTATGTATGTGTGTATATATATATATATATTGAAATAAGCCAAAACTTGAAAGGCTTGAGACATCTTTATATTTTTTGGCTTTCAGGTAACACAGCAAGATGTTCGAAAAGAAAACCCTCTTCAATTTAAATTCAGAGCAAAGTTCTTTCCTGAGGATGTGTCTGAAGAGTTAATTCAAGAAATAACCCAGAGACTTTTCTTTCTGCAAGTAAAAGAAGCAATACTAAATGATGAAATTTATTGCCCCCCTGAGACAGCTGTTCTGCTGGCTTCATACTCTGTTCAAGCCAAATATGGAGATTACAGCAAAGAGGTTCATAAACCAGGGTACCTGGCAAATGACCGTCTACTTCCACAGCGGTAAGTGACTGAGCAGAATAAAGATAAAAGTACTGAACACAAATTCTGTAACCTTTTATTTACATTAAGTGTACACTGCAGTTGCTTGATTCAAGCTTGGCTGTTCTTAAAATGGAGGGAGCTGTAACTTTAACAACATTTGGAGAGTCAGTGGCTGTTGATTACTGTTTCAGAGTACAGATTGCACTACATGGGTTCTACCACAATATCTAAATATGTACAAACTTAATGATTGTTACAATACATGGATCAATTACAACTTTGCTTATTCATGTACATTTTAAATGTAAATTTAAATTTTAAACCCACCTGGATGGGGTATTCACCCTGTGGGTTTATGCCACAGTGACCCATTCTGGAACTTTAAACTGCATCTGCATGGCAAGTCCCTGAGAGGTGTGTAAAGTAGACAGGGGACTGGAGACAAAAGCGGTTAGGACACAAGAAAACTAAAGTTGTGAATGCAGTGAAGAGGTTATTTTTATTAATTGGCTTCTAATATGGTTTTCTGGTGGATCACAGTACTGCAGTCCCAACACTTCCAGATAAATAACAGAAGTTGAAGTGTTGTAATGCTACTTTTCCAGCATAGTAATCTATTCTAATAATGTTTTCTGTCAACTTTAACCCTTATTTTAAGCTGTATATGCAATCATTGAATTACCTTTCTGTATTTAAAAAAGAAAAATCGTGCTTATTCCGTGGGGTACAGTTAGAATAAAAAGTATAATTCACCCCTCTCAAATGTTAATTCCATTTCCTTTCAAATCAAGTGGTATTTCATCTATAACATAGAAATAAAAAAATATATCTTCATCTGTAAATAGGGGATGGATCATGTTCATGATTCAAACCTGAGGCTAATCACAAATTCCAGTGTTTTAAATTGTGATACTTTTGACATGAAATAATGTCCAACATGAAAAAGTTAGTATGATGTAAAACTATTGATCTCCCCCTTAGAACCATGTGTATTTTTACAAATGTTGAGTAACAAAAGCCCAGTATAGGCCCATAGTAAGATCTGTGCATTCTGACTGATGATACCCAAAGAAGTAATAATGTGTTAATACTCTTAATATTCAAATATTTCCACCTCTAGAACTCAAATGTAAATCGAGGGAGAGAGCGCAAAAATTCATTATTAAAAAAATAAAATCTGAGCACTGTAATCGTTATTAAACTGCATAGTAATGGAAAAGGTTTTAAATCAATGTACGCAAAACATAAATCACTTGCATGAATCCAAACAAATGGATCTGTGGCCAGCAAGGTGACTGCAACAAAATGACTTGTGACTTTTTTTTGTTACCTTACCTTTAGAAAAATCTCTATGCGTTTGGTTACAAATCATCCATTGTAATCTGTGAGCCGCAGTTTTTGGAGTTTATATAATTTCTTAGCTTCTCACTGATTTTTGTGCAGAGTGTGTGTGTGTATGTGTATGTATGTTTGTGTGTGTATATACATATGTATGTGTGTATATATATATATATATATATATATATATATATATATATATGTTAAAATGCTAATAATACATGCTATTAACTTTTACTCCTGTTGCAATGTAACCAAAACAATCTGTATACTTATTTCTGCACATTTTAGTGTTAAATCATGCACAAAACTTTGCATCAGTTGTAGTCCCTCTTGTTTTATGATATGGCTAATTATTTGCAATTTTTGTTTAGTGTTCTGGAACAGCATAAGCTAACCAAGGAACAATGGGAAGAAAGGATACAAACTTGGCACGAGGAACATAGAAGCATGCTGAGGTATGGTATCTCTGCTAATATTTATTTAAATTGGTGTGTCTAGGCAGGAGAAAATGTCATATGTAAAATTGATCTGTTTTTGCTCTGAACTCCTTAAATGTTTGTTACAACATGCCTTTGCTCATCACTGACATTCATTCCTGTTCCAACAGAGCTTACGGGTTTCCTACTGTTATTCAGCACAGCATCATTTAGTAGAAATCAAACTTACAGCTCCATCACCGCAGCAGAAAAAGATGTACTATTTTTTTTTTTTTGTTAATGGACAAAAAAAGTTTATCAACTTCTGGGTTTCTGGCAACCTCCATGCCAGAGTGTATTATTTCTAAAAGCATAGCATAAAGAGGAATAGTGGTGAAGCACACCATACTTCCAAATGTATGTGTTTAAGGGATATATAAACAAAAAGGTGTGCTAGCAAGTCTCCATAAAATGAAAATTTCTTTACAGCTCCAATACTCTTACTGATTGTTAAAAAGTGGCAGCATCCTGTGGGGGTTGTATATAAATTGTCCTCATCTACAGCACCTTTCTACTTCTCTACTGTGAATTAATCTATAGAAAAAGACTTGTGAATTTTTAGAAGTAATTCCTGAGCTGTCCTGTGTGAACAAGACCTACAACGTGTAATTGTACCTTGACACAGGCATTTGGTGTCTTCTCTGTCACTTCTGAGTTTTGCTATTTTTTTTTTTTTAATTAAGGACAGAAAATGTAGTCACCAAAATAATTGTGCTTGATGTGTGCATCTTTAAATTCGGCCATTTTTCAAGTCTGTCTGTGTGACCAAGGACTTAATTCCACAGCCGGATGTATTTAACAAAGATCTGCTGAGTGCTTGACTTGGGGTTCCACATAAATTCCAGGATTTATTGAAGCATTTAAACTATTTTCTAAATCCTAACACACTGTCAGTTACTTTCAGATTTGTATGTACATGGTGGTGTTTGCCACAAGTAGCAGCTCTGTTAGAAAGTGTTCTCCCAGTGCTAATTTGGACAATATGTATTTATAATATCAACTTATGTAATGTTTTCACGCTAAAATTCTAGGGAAGATTCAATGATGGAATATCTGAAGATTGCACAGGACCTCGAGATGTATGGTGTAAACTACTTTGAAATTAAAAACAAGAAGGGAACAGAGCTCTGGCTTGGTGTTGATGCATTAGGCCTAAATATTTATGAACATGATGATAAGTAAGTATAAGGATAGTTTTATATTTTGATTTCAAGAAGTATCCTTTTAACTAATACTGTGTTTGGAACATGTTATTAAACTAGTACTTAACAAGAAAAAAGTACTTCTTTACAAACAGCCCTATATACATTTTTTTTTTTTTTTTGCTTTATATGCAGCACTCAAAAAATTCTCAGGGAACTGATTACGCTAAGCTCCATTCACTTACCTGCTGTGACCACTCCCAGTTTTGTCAGCAGGTGTCTTACTGCAGGAAAATTTATTTGCCAGTTGACAACACTGGAAGTGGTCTCCAGTGGAGGTGTAAGTCAGCTGTTCTCAACCTTTTGAGAACCGTGACCCCAGGCTGTGACGTCACGTCCTGACATTTTGCCAGAACGTCATCACGTACGTGCGTCACGTGATGATATTCGGGCAAACGTCATCACGTACGTGCATCACGTGGTGGTGTTCGGGTGAAACGTCATCACGTACGCGCGTCGTGGTGACGTTTTGGGCCGACGTCAACTTGCAGGAACCCTTATAAAAATAGTCCTGCAGGCGCTTCCGTGGGCCACAGCGGTTCTCGACCCCCGCTGGGGTTGCGACCCACAGGTTGAGAACCGCTGGTGTAGGTAAATGAATGGGGGTTGAGGCAGACTTGTTTCCTGTTTTTTGGCGTTTGCCACATGTGAAACAAAAATTCATGCTGGTACAGCCCTGTATTCACTTTGCAGCATGTGGGTTTGCATGCATGGCAAAATGTGTAAAACCACCTGCACACATCCTCTAGAGCAGCGGTTCTCAACCTGTGGGTCGCGACCCCATTTGGGGTCGAATGATGATTTGCCTGAGGTCGCCTAAGACCATTGGAAATATAAGGATTAAATGGGGTTGCCCAACAGTAATTAATAAATGGGGGTCGCCAAATCATGGGGAATTATACTAAAGGGTCACGGCAATAAAAAGGTTGAGAGCCACTGCTCTAGAGAACCCTCATTAAATTAAAGTTTGACTTCTGTTAGGGGGCTTCTTACCATGAGAAAAAAGGTCCACTGGTGTTTTTTAAATGGTAAAACCCCTGATGACAGAAGCGAAAGTAGGCACGGTCAGTACTTCAGGTAAGTGAATGGTGCATTTTCATACAATTTAAATGCTGCCTTGACTTTTAAAAAGTTTGCATCATTTTCAGTTTAAATATAACTTTTTCTCTTATTTGTTCCATCATCATTTAAATTAGAGTTTCTGGTCTAAAAAAAGATATGTTCTGTTGGTTTTAGTTTCTCATTTTCTCCTGCTGTGGGTTTTAATGAAAGGACTCTGATAACATGTCTTTATTATTCACTGAAGCTGTTATTGTGGAAATATGTTGGTCAGACAGTGTGCAATTAACTTGACTTTGTGCACCCTGCTATTTCACCAGTTTCTTCACTTTCTTTACTTTCCTTTCAAGGCTGACACCTAAAATTGGATTTCCTTGGAGCGAAATTAGAAACATTTCATTTAATGACAAAAAGTTTGTTATAAAACCAATTGACAAAAAGGCACCGGTAAGTGATGTGAATGCATTGTATAAATTTACTGAAAATGTTTGTAAATCTTGTATTAAGTTCTGTCAGTAGAATGGAGTATGATGGCAGAAGTCACCCTCAAAGTACTACAAATGCTTCTTCTAGTTGTGTAACCCGTGGTGAAAGTTATTCATATGCTCCTCACTGCCGCACAGATTGTTGTAACTTTTAACAACACTTTAAAAGTGTCTGTGATTGTACGTTGTAGTAATTTGTCACTATTTATAGCCACATAAAGCATTTTCCCTTAGAAGAACAGTAATATCAAATTAAAATGCCTAAGATGCATTTATAGCAGGGGAGGGCAAACTACAAGTACAGGAGGATACAAAAATAGGGGGGCATGGCCAGCCGCCATAGGCATCAGCACGCTAGGCAGGGTTCCACTCGGCCCTCTGAAACCATCCGGGCCATTCACACACCACACTGGCGAAGAGGTTTGCTCACCCCTGATTTGTATTAACTTATATATTCAATATGTGCTTCCAAAATAATAATAAATTGTCTATGAAAGCATTTAACTTTTTAGGTTTAAAAATTGAATTTTCGTGGGTAATTCTGATTATGTATTCTCCAAAGCACCATAGAAAATGGTGGGACTGGGTGATGTCTGTCTAACAACATGGCTGCTATTCGTACAGATAAAAACTGACAGCAATAAAGTTAATGAATTTATTTTCAAGGATAACATGTTTACAAGTGGCATTTTTAAAGAGCCATGTTTGTTGCAACCTTTGTTTTTTGAAGTATCAGTGGAAAAAACTACTTTATTTCAAATGAATTGTAAAGATTGTGTAATGGGGTTTTTTAACGGTATTTACTAACCGTTTAATGATTACATTCGTGTGCACTTCCCCTTTAAATGCACATCCTAGACTATTTCAGCCTCTCAAGGGCTTAGACCCCGCTTACTAAAAAGACTACTACTAATATTACTTTAGTTAACATGGTTCAGCATAATAATTAATCATGGCACCAGTAACTTTTTATAAACCACAAACAGGCTAATTAACGTCAGCAGCATAGTAGAGAAGTAAAATATGGAAATAGCAATTGAGTATTTCATACATATACATTATATATTAATATATCCAATCAGCATGACACATCTTAAATATAGAACAGCACCAAGCAATCATACACCATATGATTACTTCTAACAGGCACATCATATAGATGATACAGTTACCACCAGGACACTAATCGCCCTCAGAGCTTCATATAGCCTCAGAGGAAACACAGAGTTCAACAGGTCCCAAACAGCATGGGCTGGACTTCTCAGGGATACCTTCTTCGAGTTGTGTTCTCCCTAGTCCCTACACCTGTCCTACATGAACCCTCAGTGTGTACCCTAACATCCAGTCAGGCATACACATGGCCCCCTAGGCTACTGAGCTCAAAGTGGGGTCTATTGCTTACCAAATAGACAAACCTACTCTATCCACTCTCATATCCTAAATTGAGCTAGAAATGTAGGTCTATTTCTATCATAGATTCCCTGTATAAGCCTTCCACCAGCATTGTGGAGGCAGAGTACTGCTCCTGCAGCCTCTCCAGCAAAAGACATGGGGCACACCCAAACATGTCCTTATATTAACTTCAGGTAGATCCTGATTGGATGTCTCATCTCTGGGTAGGCTGTAGCGAGGCTCAGATTCTTCTGGAACAGGGGTCTGAAATCTTCGCAGAGGAGTAAGCCATTTTTCTCCCTCCTCCACCATTGCAAATCTGTCCTGGAGCCGCAATGGGGGAGGAGCGTATACAGTCCCGATCACATGACCTTCTGACATCCCATCAAGAGAGACTTCAAAGGTCATGGGTGGGTAGGCAACTAGCTCGGAGCTGCACAACTGCAGCCAAAGAGCCAAATGCGGCTCGCGAGCCACGATTTCCGACTGGTGTTCTAGAACATTCTATATACAAAGTATAGGACTACAGCAGGGGGAGCTCTGATCTTACATAGCTATGCTAACTATAGTCAGTAGCATTGGTATAACTGAACATAAGATATGAGATCTACCAGTACACTGGATCTGTAAACAGTGGATTTTTTGCTTTGAATAGAATTCCTAGTATAATAAATGTTAAATACATGTATTGTGTGACGCATGACAGATAGTCACAAGTCTTCGTATGGAATCATATTCATGTCAACAAATCTTTCATGTGACACATTACCTATCGGTCTGCCTGCTACAACTAACTACTTACTGCACGTATGCTTTCTCACTATCCCTGACAACTTACTGATTAATGGAGATTTTTTTTTCTCTGATAATAATCAGTCACATTGTTACCGGAAGGAAATCTACCAGGAATGGCACATTGGTGTAGCTGGCAGTATGGGTATACATCCCAGTAGACTCCAACCTACCTACCTAATTTAGGTAGAAAGTTAGGATTTTCAGGGAGGCAGTTGTTTGAGCAGTCAACAGCTTATGTAGCCTCAGTGCATACACAGTGAAAACCACATGTTCAAGAAAAATGCAGTTAACTTGCATAGAAGTCAGAGGACTTACTGTCCCCTTTTCTGTGTTTTTGTGTGGTTTAGATGGCAGGAAGTTGTTTTCACAAATGATTGAGGTGCTTAGTTTCCCAACACTTTTCAATTGTAGTCACAGAGATCAAGCACTTAAAGTATCCCTTTTTAGTAATTTAAGCAGCATGCAGGTATGTCCTGTAGTAATTATCTTTAAAATGCTGCCAATTTTTTTTTAATGAAATCGTTTCCACTGATCTTCTCAGTGCTGTGCTAATAAACTGTATGATATCTTGCTTCAACACTAATGCAATTGCTTTTTCTTTATCCTTAATAATGTTAGGTGGTTAACGTGCACCTGTCACCTCAAAGCATTATTTAATACTAATTTAGGTTTTACTAATGAAATAAACGTTTTTGTAAATATAGATGTATTTAAAAAAGTACCTTTATACAGCATTTCTCTCTGTCATCTTCCCTGTCAGCCTGCGTTTTCTTTCCTGGGTCGGTAGGCAGTGCTAAATGATGACTGACATAGCTCCTCCAATCAGATCCCTGCTAGATCATGATTTAAGGGATCTGATTGGAGGAGTTGCAATGTCAATCATTTAACCCTGCCCACACGACACTGGAAAGACTAGGCAATCTGCTAGAAATGCTGTTTAAAGGTACATTTTTAAAAAAAATACATTTTATAAAAATGTTTATTTCATTAGTACAACATAAATTAGTATTAGTTTTGAAGTGACAGGTGCACTTTATTGGGGTTATTCACTAAAGTCAAAATTGTTGCGTATAGAATTCGCCAGATAAAGACAGTCTCAATAGTCTGCTACTGTCGCATCTTTATAATGAGAATGTTGTCGCAGTTGCGACTTTATTATGGGAAAATTGTTGCAATCTTCACTTTAAAAAAATTGACACGGATTTGCTATGGGAATCCTCTGTTTGAGAATTCATCAGTCGAATTCACACCTTAGTGAATAACCCCCTTTAAGTGTTTACCTTAGTTATAGCATATTTTTAAACTTTGTTCTTTATTTCTTCCCAACTGCAATTTTTTTTCATTTTTCCCAAAGGACTTTGTGTTTTATGCACCCCGTTTAAGAATTAATAAACGAATTCTGGCACTGTGCATGGGAAACCATGAACTCTATATGAGGAGAAGAAAGCCTGACACAATTGAAGTCCAGCAGATGAAGGCTCAGGCTAGAGAAGAGAAACATCAAAAGCAGTTGGAGAGGTATGGCAAAGGGAGGGAGGGGAATTGCTGGAGCAGAGTTAACTTCTTTAAAAAGCATAAATTTTCACCTGAATATTTACTTTTTTTGCCTTTAAAACATTGTATCTTGCTAAATTATGTAGATTACAAAGCTGATTTACATTCATCTTTAAAAGTAATACTTTTGTGCTTGCAGTTATTTGACTGTTGCCTTTTTATCAGCACAGCAATTCTCACTTTGTCTGATGTTCACAGGGTCGCCATTAATTTATGGGCCATTAACAAGTTTTTATAACCCCAGTTACACTGCATGCTGTCTAGTTATATTGCTTGGTGGCCAGAAAGCCATTAAATCTAATGGATTAATCTAGTCTGATGTAAAATAAATTAAGAAGTAAATATATTGTATTCTCCTCAAATCAAACGACAGAACCTACCCGTGTTTTTGAAATACTTCGATGCAGACTTCATTTGATTATTTGCAAATCTTTTAGAAATGTTTGCTGTTAAAGGGGTAGAATTGTCTAAACTTTTCACTGCTTAGTTTTCAGTTCAACAATACAGACCAACATTTCTATTAAAAAGGGAGATCTATGAAAAGTGTAATGTGTCATGTTGTTCTGGAATCTTTTTAGGACCTGCATTAGGTAAGAGTACATTAAAGTTTCAGTTCACTAGGACATCTTTATTAGAAATCAACCAGACCATTAATTTGACCAATGGCCCTTGAACATCTGCAGATTAACAATCCTGATTCATTTAATATTTACCTTTGAATGTTGAATATTTTTGGAATACACAATGATGCAATTCTGTATAAATTCAAAATAACTTTGAAAACCACATTTTACATGTCTTTCTCTTTAATTTTTGTCAGTGGCTTCTGTGAGCTAATAAAATCATACCTGATTTCTATCATTTACGGTCTGAGCAGCTTTTTAGGCAATATTGTAAAAATTTCTTGCTCCATGGGTAACGCTTTATCCGTCATCTCTGTTAAAAAGGACTGAAACGTAAAAAAAAGTAAATGTCCCGAATGCATTTGTAGTTACCATATTTAATCTCTGCTTCCAAAAGTTCTAAATTGTCTGTATATTGTTATTTAGTGTTAAAAATTGTGCTTTTGGACTCTTCCTAAATACTTTATTATCTAAATCACCATAGAAATCACTGGGACTGGGTGAGGTCTGTTTAACAACATGGCTGCTATCAGTAAAGATTAAAACAGACAGAAGCAATACAATTTATTAATTTAACATCAAAAATAACATGTGAAAGATAACAAGTGTTGTATTAGTAACTGTTATGCCAATCCAAATCGGATTAATATTAACTAGTAGATTAAAATGGACCAAAAAAATAACATTTCTACATGTCTTTGACTAGTGTGTTTGAGCTGAAATCTTTTAATGCTCCTCCTCTGGCTTCCTCGTGATGGACTGGAGAAGTATTATGATTGTAACACAGTTTGAGTGAGGTTGGGGGTGGAGCTAGTGGTCAGCTCATTGTATGTCACAGATAAACTGGGGGGTGAATCGCAGCATGTCCCAGACAGGAGTAGCTTTGAAATAGTTCTGATAAAATTCATTTTAGTAATTTCACCAGTAACTGAAGGCAAACAGATTTAACAACAAAAGAATCCTCGTCAGGACCTGCATAGATCTCCCTTGCCAAATGGTGAGCGTATTAGACTAGATTATTAGTACAGATTCCATTTGTATTAATACAGTTTATATTTTGAGTTTAAATAAACCATTGCTCCCACAGCATGCCAATGTTCTCATCTTCTGTTCGTGCAATTATTTATTTTTTTTTTTTAGAAATTGTTTGTATAAAAAGACATATAAATAACAAAAAATATTTGTTAATCCTTTAATTGAAACTATAGAAATGATGGATTGGAATTTAGTTCTGACTGTGCAGCTGACCACTCTGGAGGTTTAAAAGCTGCAGTCACACAAGCTGCAAGAAAACTAAACGTAATATAATGTATAATAATTATAATATACTGATTACCAGGTGGAGCCAGTGGATTTGAACATTTTGAACTGTATTACTGTATTCCTTTGTAGATCATGGGTGTACCATTATGGTCTGTTTTTTGTTCTTTGAAATGCTTTGTAAACAATCTTGATGAAAGAGCAAAGTAGTTTTTCAGAATGTAAAAAAAAATGAACAAAACTAATTTAGCATGGAGATGGAGTTGGTTGTTTGTTTTATGCAACTTACAAATCAAACTTTTTACAGTCCTCTTCCAGGTTTAGCTTGCTCTGTATACTATAATCGCTGATTGTTTCTTTCCTATACATTCCTATCTGATCATAGACCGATAACTATACATCTAATTGTACTTCCAGGTCTGTGCAAAGCTTGTATTATTCACCTTGTAAACTTAAAGCTCAGTTGTCTGAGAAATAATTTGGCTGTAGAAATGGCTGAGTATAATTTTAAATGGTAGATAGACACTTGCTTAAAATAG
This sequence comes from Pipa parva, assembly GCA_019650415.1. NCBI lineage: Eukaryota > Metazoa > Chordata > Amphibia > Anura > Pipidae > Pipa > Pipa parva. The sequence continues at coordinate 29,696 of WMED01000278.1, forward strand.
AGCAGGAACACAATTCCAAAGAATCCGCCAGCTATAGAGGAAGCTAAACTGGGATTAGTATCAGGGTTTTAATTGTACTTTCAGAGATCTCCTTATTGTGAGAGCCAGTATAAAGTCTGCGCACACCTCCTCCCCCAACCGGGTTTTTGCATTGCACTATTGGATGCGCATCGTTAATACTGTCTAAGAAGGTTAACTTGTGTTTGCAGTCTATACACATAAACATCTGGTAATTTACAGGTCACAAAAAATTTTTAAATGTATATTAAAATATATTCCCACCAATGCAGGTTTGAAACTTTGGTACATTTTTTTTTTTTACAATTTGTTAGCACAATGAATTGAGCTGTGAAAATCCTTACAACCCCCTCCATTTGCATTTGTCTCATTTTCTGACTTGCTTTTAATGATCATTGTTTTTAGAGCACAGCTAGAAAATGAAAAGAAGAAAAGGGAAATAGCAGAGAAAGAAAAAGAAAGAATAGAACGTGAAAAGGATGAACTTATTGAACGCCTCCGACAAATTGAAGAGCAGACGCTAAAAGCCCAGAGAGGTGAGTGGTGCCTGTAAATCATGGAACCTGATTTTTGTATCTGTATTATTTTCTCTGCAACATTTAGAGATTGTCAGTTTCCATGGGTTACTTAAAGGGAAACTATAGTCGGATTACATATGCTGTACTATACCTTAGTGAGAAGCATTTCATCCCAGTAGATGTTTCATGTGATGCAGAGTGATTGTGTGTGACATGTACTGGCCAGTTTTCCATGAAAAGGTTCCCTCCCCTGGACATTTTTGCCCTACTTGCTACTTAGCACATGTGCACAAATCGGCTTTCCCTCTGTAATCTCCTGCATTCCAACTTAATTTATGCAGCCAAAAGGTCAGCATACTGCTTAACCAATAGCAGTCAAGCAGCTTTTTCTTCTCATGTTGCCTGACTTGCAGAACAGAAAGAGGAGGGGGAGGAAAATGTCAGCTCTCAGGAAAACTAATTAAGGAAAACAAATTGCAAGTACTATTTCTTCCCTAAATGTTTTTTTTAACTATTTGTGTCAAGGAGTATAAAGGAGTTGTATATGTATGTGTGCAGTTATATCAGCACTATAGTGCCCCTTTAATATATAGTATATACAACAGTTGGTTATTGATGGATTCGGCGACAGCCAAATAATTGTATTTTGGACGAATTGCCATGCCTTTATTTTTCTGTTGTTCCTCTACAAATCCTTGTTATCCTTTCTCACAGAAGTCTATCTGAGGATATTTGGAATTAAGTTAATGAAAATTTATTTGGACAGCGGTTTACCAATAGTGCTATAATTAAAAAAAAAAAAAAAAAAAAGTTAAGAAAATGACATGTGATATATGGAAATTGGGGTTATGTAATGGCATTTAAATTTTGTTTCAGTGCAGTAACCCATACTAATCAACAGAGAGCAAACTTGTACCACATGAATAGTTGATCCCTGCTAGATTGATTTATTTTCACATTGCTTATGCACTATATGAAGAATCTAGGTGGCTAAAAAATTTAATACTGAACCAAGACTTATTACTAAGTTATTTTTGAGAGCAAATGTATATAAATATTTAAAAGCAATACTGTTACTGTTGCAGGGTGGGTAACAGACTCACTTTCCTCTGAAAGCACATCTAAGTAACATCATAATTAAAAAAAATAAGAACTAATAAACACAGATAAAAACTGGTTGGTAAATTTCTTGATAATCGGTTCTTATTTTTTAAAATTATGATGTTATTTAGATGTGCTTTCAGAGGAAAGTGATAGTCTGTTATCCCACCCTGCCATGAAACTTCTTCCAGTATTCTGTAAAAGAAGAGTGGATGTATTAATTACATTGGTTTAGTTAAAATTTGGATCAGAATTTGGTCATATACAACTTCTGTAATTACCCAGACACAGGCACAATTCAAACTTAGTGAAGCTGCTACAACAAATAATTCTGTTTATTGGATATGTAGTCTGCCTTTTGATATAATAGGGGAAAATGAATGCATTTCCCAAGGGTTTTTATAGTGATTTATCATGCCTATAAAATTAAAACTGTTTTAGAGAATTGTAGATTTTTGGTTACCATGGGGACAAGAGAAAATAAAGGGGATAAGAATTACTTTGTTAATTATGATATTTTACAACAAGCTGTGCAGGCATAAATGGGGAATGCAGTTATACAATATTCTTCCTTGGTGCAAAACACAATTTCTGTCAAGGTTTACTCTCTAAAGTCCAAATTGTCATGTAAAGGTGTGAATTCGCCAGCAAAAGACAGTTGCAGTAGACTGTTACTGTCGAAGTCATGTCTTTATAATAAGAATATTGTCACAGTCGCTACTTTACTATGGAAATATTGTCGCAGTCGTAGGTTTGCTTATGGGAATCCGCTATTTAAGAATTCCACAGTCGAATTTGGACATTAGAGAATAACCCCCTCAGTAGCTTCTTAGCTATATCTAATTAGCCAGTTACATATTGCATTTGGTTAGGAACAATCAGATTTATGCATTTCTAACACTACTTTTTAATCTAGTGCTTCACATTTATATGACCCTATATTAACACTAACACTATATTATTATATGACCCTAGTTTAATACTAAGCGCTATTGGCGGTTTAATAATCTGTTTGATGAGGTAGTACATGCTGTTATCCTGTGTTAGCCTGCCTCTTCCAGGATTGACTGATGGAACAAATCCTCCAAAACTGGATTTCTACTATCATGTTTATATTTAGACACAATGCAGATGGAGCAGTCCTTATCACTTTTTGTAAAGAAACACATTATCTAAAGTAGTTAGATTCGCACGGTTCATTTTCTAAGCTTTTATAACCTGTAAAATGTTCTATTTGTTTTAAAATAAAATAAAAAATCAGAGCTAGAGGAACAAACGAGAAGAGCCTTAGAGTTGGATCAAGAGAGAAAAAGGGCAAAAGAAGAGGCAGAGCGTCTGGAGAAAGAACGACAGACTGCAGAGGAAGCAAAGTCTGCACTGGCAAAGCAAGCTGCTGACCAGATGAAAAATCAAGAACAGCTGGTGAGGAAATGCCAATGCAATCACATGGTTAAAATGACGCTTATAGCTGTGTTAGTTGTAAGGCAGAGCTACTAACAAAATTACTTCTATTAGGGAGTCCAAACTTTCACTTTGTAATTAACAAAAACATCATAGTGTTCATAAACTTGAAATTCAGCATCTAAATTACCCTTACAATTTCAGCTTGATTTTACCTACACAATAAAAAAAAAAAAAAAAAAAAAAAGGCATATTTTCTGTTAATCCACTAGCCTTTGTAGTGATGCCATTACTGGCTTCCGTAATGCTAATTTTAATGCATTTCGTTGCTTCAAAGAAGGATCTCTTCATCAAACGTGCCAATGCTGCTATTTGAACATCAAATGACTAGAAGCTATGCATTCCATTAATACACGGAAACCTTATTTTGCAATTAGGGCATTTCTAACAGAAGCATGACAAATTGCTGCGTTACTTGTAATTGCACAGATCTTACAGTCTCCACATACACTGCTATTTCTAGTACAGTGCTACAGCATTTTCTCAGAAGGTAAAAAGTAATGTTTATTTTACACACCTTTGTGGAAACAGGCATCACTGCAACTGACTCAATTAATTTAGCCAAGCTCCCCTTCCACCCCCAAACACACACACAGCCCTTGACACATGTCGTTAGAATGCGCGTGCAAGCTGCCTTGCTTGTCTCTCCACAGTGCACCGAGCCTGCTGGGGAAACCCCTTCACTCACTCCTGTTGCAACTGAGGGTTGTCTGCTCCTACCTGTTATACTGGCACACACTGCTGCTCCTTACTACAGCAACTACCCCTAACCTTACCTCTAAGCTAGGGCCATGCTTCTTCCACAGGACTCCTTCCTCATAGGTACCCCTACCCTGAGAATATCTGCACTCTTTCAGGAAAAAGCTGTGTTAGCTTTGTAGGACCCCTTGTCTTAGGGCACACATAGAGGTCTCCTACACCTAGGTACCCATTAGTTCTCAAATTCTCTTTCTTACGGGATGGATCCTCCACCTTAGTGGGCTGGGGAAAGTTATCACTTTTACTCAGGCCCAGATCACCTGACCATAACCACACATGTAAGGATTGTGGATAGAATATAACACTTTAAACTTCTCTCTGGCTGTTGCTTTAATCTGTTCCAGCAGATGGCAGTATACATGCTGCAAATTTAATACATGCAATCAATATTCAAATCAGTCTTGTACACTTACATCAGTTTTTCTATCATAATTCAAACATATGTACCTAAATATGCTTATTTTATCTTAGTCTGCTATTCCACTCAATGTTCCCACCATATTTTGCCATATCAGACTGCTAGAGTTACAGGCACTTAACAAAGCTCTTTCAGGTATAGTCAAACCGCACAACCATTCATTTCAGCCATGAGGAAAGTATATGTAGAAATTAAAAAATGAATAAAGATCTCAGTTGGCAGAATAATTCACCTCTGAGTTCTTCATGTTATGACTACTTCAGAAATCATTTTGGAACCCCCTCTCTTCTTAATTCCCTTTAAACTTACATGGAAGGTTGCTATTCTTTTGCACAAAGATAAAGATTGCTATAAATTGTGGACTTGTTCATTGTCCAAATTGTTTCACCCAATAAATGCATGTTTTATTGCTTTGTCCTGACCCCAAAATGAATTCAGAAACTGTGGCTGGATTCCCTAAATTTAGTTATCACATTCAGGATTTATTTCAGCTTAAAAAAGAACTATTTCAGGATGTGTCTGCACACGTGTGGTAAGGGAGCTCCCCCCAAATTGTTTTGTGCTATGTTTGTACTGCAGCAAAAGTGGAATAAATGTTGTTTGTGGACCAATGTATTGTTAAAACCTCATTAACTTACTATAATAATCACGTATAAATGTACATTAGTTTAATATATTTATCTCCCATAGTGCATGCAATTACTACCAGAAAGTTTAGCATGTTTTTGGCCTTGTTTCACTCTAGCTTCCTGTCTACACAACACAATGTGACCTTGTCTCCTATATATACTTTTACTAGTTATTTTAGAATGTGGCTTTGGGCTCAGATTGCGCTGTGTTCAAAAAAATCTAAGTTAATTAAGTTACAATGTGTGTTTTTACCCACACTGCCCAGTTTTACATGGACAGATTTGGAACAATGTCTTAATTACAAAAAAGGCTATTGGATGAAAACAAAATGTTTTCTTGTATCTTCTCATAGGTCTCCTCCAACATATAGGTTAGCCCAGCCTTGATTTTTTTTTCAGGCTCTGTTTCTCTTTGTGCCTTAATGACTAAAAGCTGAATAGTTGGGTATTTCTATAAATTCACATTTGATCACCACTCTCCCATGTTAGTTTATTGATCAAACTCTACAATATGGTGGATACATGTCTAATTCAGGCTACTACAATAGTTGCAGACTTAATGGAGCTCTTTGCATCACTTCACTTGCACATGCATAGATACTTTGCATATTCAGCAAGTACTAGTCAGTTACAGTCACAAATTTAACAAGGCATAGTGCTCCGAATTCACCTATTTGAATTCACCACATCAGAATGGGGAATTAGGGAGTTGATATCAGGACTCCGGTGTGGTCTAAGGTGACTATTTCTTCAAAAGTGACTGTCAACTGTGACAAAATTTGTCTACAACCAAACATTAACTAGGGACAGGGTGGCATAGAAAGGGATGTAATATTCACTTATATACAGTTAGTGGCTCATTGTGAGGATGAACTAGGGACAGGGACACATAGAAAGGGATGTAATATTCACTTATATACAGTTAGTGGCTCATTGTGAGGATGAACTAGGGACAGGGGGACATAGAAAGGGATGTATTATTCACTTATATACAGTTAGTGGGACATTGTGAGGATGAACTAGGGACAGGGAGACATAGAAAGGGATGTAATATTCACTTTTATACAGTTAGTGGGACATTGTGAGGATGAACTAGGGACTGAGAGACATAGAAACAGATGTATTATTCACTTATATACAGTTAGTGGGATATAGTAAGGATGATGTCACTGCACTTCATTGGAGGAATTCACATCACTCCACATGACTTTGCACCCTACTTCTATTCAACTGACTTTACCACACTATGCATGCAACAACGTCCATAGCAATCTGCATGTTCAACAGACCTATTTGCAGCTTCATCAATAAGGAGAAGTGGACTTACTTTATTCAGTAAGGCTCTTTGTCTCTTTTGTAATATTTTGGGAATGTGACATTCTCAAGGCATTGTTGGGTCACTATTGGTTTCTTTTTTCCCTCTCCCTCTAGTTTGTATGTGAAGTGTATTATTCTGAGGAATAAGCTGGAAGGTTGTTCTACCTGCAGTGTGAGCTTTATACTCTACATCCTACTTGTCCTGCACTGACAATGTACAATTACACAATGCAACTAAAATAAATGACATGTATACCAGTATACCACTCCAACCTAAATATCTTGTTTTGTAAAATAAAAATCTGGTTAATAATAGCTTTAGAAATTTATGATATTGAAAATACCAGGTTAGGGTTGTGTGATTAAAAATCAAAACTATGTCCTGTTTACTATTACCTGAGAACTAGGGTTGCAAACCTGTTCCCTTTTATATTTTTCCTAATACTATTCCGCACAATATCTGTGTAATTAAATAAAGGAGAAATAAAACTTTTTCTTCCAACTCATGTTGCTGGTTATTGTTTTGTTCCACTCTAGGCAGCTGAGCTTGCGGAATTCACAGCCAAGATTGCTCTACTTGAAGAAGCAAAGAAAAAGAAAGAGGAGGAGGCTACAGAGTGGCAGCAAAAGGTTTTCTTTCTTACTTTCTTTCTTTAAGTGTTGAGAGAAGAAAAGCCTGCCCCAGCTGTACATCCCATGCTGTGGAGTCATGGTAGAAAGAAAACTAGCAGCAGAGTGTATAAAATTATTGAAATCATTACAACTGATGATTTTACTGTTTCAGAGAAGCAGCTATAAAAATGGCACCATTGTTTCAGTTGAAATCTGTAGGAAAAGTTTACACTGGCACCTGTGGCAGCTGGATATATCTGTTTTGCAAGTGTGTGTGTGTGACTTTCTGCTCAATTGTGAGATTACATGACCATTGATGTGGAATTTTTTTTTTTTTTTTTTAAATTGTATTATTTCCAATAAAATGTAACCTTGGCATTTAGGAGGCTGTTGCTTGTTGTTTTAGGCATTTGCTGCTCAGGACGATTTGGAAAAGACCAAAGAAGAGCTAAAGACTGTAATGTCTGCCCCTCCGCCACCGATTCTCCCGCCACCACGACCTGCACCTACAGAGAATGAACAGGAGCATGATGAACAAGATGAAAATAATGCTGAAGCCAGCGCTGAACTGTCATCTGAAGGTGTCATGAATCACAGAAGTGAAGAAGAGCGACTTACAGAAACGCAGAAGAATGAGAGAGTAAAGAAACAGCTTCAGGTATCAAATAAGGGGCTGGGAACATTATGGGCGAAATTTTTTAAAGTTGGGAAGACCGCTTAATAGGGGTGTGCGATATGTATCGTTCACGATACTATCGCACACCGAGTTGTATAGATATTGCAAGATGGCAATATCTGGTTATCGAGCGGCTCTGTGTTTGCCTGTGCACCGCTCTCTTTCTCCCTCCTCCCAGTCTGTTACTCTGTGCGTCAGCGTGTGTCTCCTCCCTCTCTCTGTTGCTGCTGCTCCCTGCGCTCCCCTCCCCGCTGGCTGCAGTCAGGGGGGGGAGAGGGGGGAGTTGGTCATCGTGAGACAGAGGGTCATCGTCGACTTGGTGCCACAGACTGTCCCACACATGCACACATAGATTTACACACACAGGCAGTGGTGCACATGGCTTCGGGCTTTGCCCGCCCTCTATGACTTTGTGTAAGTATTAGCTGCTGCAGGGGAGTGTGGCTTGGGGGAGGTAAGGACAATCCTGCTGTTTGGTTCTCTGTTACTCTGTGCTATTGAATAGACATGTATTCGTACCAGTGAACTCTACACAAACTCACTTTTTGTCATTTTCCTTATTCAGTATAAACTGTATATATTTCTATAAGTGAAAGAGTAGCCTTATTTTAGTAAATTAGACCTGCTGGAAGTTTGGCATGGCAGGGTTCATTGAATTCCTTTAATAATTTACAGTAACTATGGATTAACTACCTTAGCAACTCAGCATACTTGAGAGGAAGAAAATAAACCTTTTGCTATGTAAACATGCCAAATGTGGTGTTTGCTCCTTTACAAACTCCTTCAGTTAATCTGAGAATTATTACCTAAATTATAGCTGGTAAAGGGCTCTTGCTCCACCACTGGTTCCAGGTTACCATCACTGGGGTGCTTTTTGGGACTGGAATTTACTGAAAAATCTTCTGAAAATCCAAACAAAAAGGGAAGTCTACATTTGTGTGCATCAAGCAATATTACAACTGACCTACAATCTTGTCTGTAGTGCCTTTTAACATTCCTGTCTTTGTTATTAGTAGGTACTTTGGAAAATAATATTCTCTGTGCAAAATGAACTGACTTTCCG
>WMED01000279.1:0-27510 GCA_019650415.1 Pipa parva
ACTGTGAAAAGTGCACGTTTAGTATTAATTGAGCATGTGCGAGATTTGGAGACAGGGGAGATGGACCTGCTTGTTAGGGGGCGTTCCTGTAGTGTTTGACTGACATTTCATACCTAACATGGCCCCTTCCATGTTTTCTAATCAGGCAGAGATTCAAGTAAGTGTATTTTTAATATGCAAACGTTTTTTTGGTTCCTAATTACTTGATTTACATTATAATGTCACATACTTTATAAAACTGTAATAATCCTGAGCTGGCGGTTCCACTTTAAAGTCACAGTTAAAATGTACTTTACAGTTTTATTTCCGAATAACCAAAAGCAACATGTTCTTTATTATGTGAAAACTGACATGATTTAGAGCTGCTGCAGTCTAGAATTTGGTGCTTTCCGACTCAAGTCACCTTTCCTTTTGGGTGGAGGGTGATTACATTTAAACACAGTATTCTGACGGGATTATTTGTATGCACTGTTTTACATATAATGGCATTTATTTATAGTTTATATTTTTGTAACCATTTACTAAAAACAGCCCGTTTATATCCCAGATTATATACATCTCCAGTAATGTGCACTCTATGAAATTATTTTATGTCACTAAAAGTACCTTGATTTTTGTCACCAACATACAAATTAAGCACAGTGGAACATAGGCCTGAACCTTTTGTTATTTGTCACTTGTATCAGATATGCCATTGACAAAAAAACTGAAACCTACAATATCTTCTATCCATTTGCATATCTACTTAGCAATGCAAGGACTAAGAGACACTACTGCATGCATAGCTCACAAACTGGACTGAAATTGTGAATGCAAAACAACTGTTTAATATCACTTGGAAGTACTTCCACCGGTATAACTATTAGGAACCCAAATATTAGGCTTAAAAATTAGTTTTGATCACACAGGAATTGTAAATGTTATTGAGCACAACATGTTTATTATGAACATGGGCTTCAACAGCTAACAAACAATCAAGGTTTCAATCTCATATCTAAGCAGACACTTAAAGTAGAGCTGTGTAGGCAATAAGAAAACAGGAAAAACACCTGCTCCCATGATCATTTTCATTACCCAGGTTTAGCGCAACCAGTAAAATCTGCAGAATGGAACTTACTAGTAGCATTCACTTCTTATTGTCAGAAATTATCAGTGTTTCACAGGCACACAGTCTTAATATCAAATCAAGGAATGCAATGTTTAGGATACAGATTTGATTTTTAACTGAATATTACCAATATGTTGTATAAATTGAATATAAAACTGTAAAAAAAAAAAAAAAAAATATCTCAACAACAAAGACATTTCAGATTATTAGAGATTTCCAAATGGAGAAAATATAATGATGGCTCTTACTCTTTCTGTCCCTAATTGTGACCCTTAACCCGAAATGAGATCATTTCCTAAAAATAACAAGAAAGTCTATTTCACTGGAAAGAGTTCTCACTGTAAAAATGTATCCAATAAACATGTTCTTAAGCACTCCCATGTAAAGGCTGAACCAGAGGCCGGCAGTTTTTCCTTCCCCCGGGATCAACATTAGGGTGGGCTTTCAAGGACTGAATTTGGTGGACTTATGTCTTATCTCAACCTTATGCACTTTGCCCTTATATGTTACAATACTGTACAATATTAAATAGTAAATTGAATGAAATGGCAAATGGAAACTATGCCAGGTGCACTGAAAAAAGCTGTGTATAATAAAACATATTGATACCCTCCTGGCTGGGTCTTTAAGAAAGAAGTAATGGACCATTTTTAAATCTAGTTTGAAATAAAGTTTGTTTTTTTTATCAAAAACCCTGGAGTGCATTGACATTTTTTTCTTTATATATTAACACACATATATTATAGCTTGTTACCAAAATGTCCCAATTTGTATTGAACAGCATTGAGTGATGTCAATGACTGAAGATGTAGCAATGAGTATTTTTTCTGATGTTACCAATCAGAGCCAAGTTATACATAAGGCAGCATATAAGGGCTCGTCTTGTGCCTGGGGGCCTGCCTGACTCACAGTTCAGCAGTGCCAGAACAGGGGTAAGCACTCCACTCTTATACACTGCTATAGAGCTGTAACAGCTCTACAGCAGTCTCTCCACAGCACTTCCCAAAGCTGGTGCAGAGGAAGGGAGGGGGCGAGAAGAGGAGGACAGGGAAGCAGCTGCACAATATAGGAAAGGGGGAGGAGGGGCAGCTACACAGTATGGGTCAGAGGAAGAGAGGGGGAAGGGAAGCTGCACAGTATGGGTCAGGGAAAGAGAGCGGGACAGGGGAGTTCACCTGCACAGTATAGGGCTGAGGATGAGAGTTCATCAGCACAGTACGGGGTAGGGAATCAGCACAGTATGGATAAAGGGGGGATTGAGGCAGAACACTAATGGAAAATGGGGGTTGGGCAGCACAGTTTTAGGAAATGTGGAGTTCAGACAGCACATTACAGTGAGACTTATGTGGATTACATTGCATCTGGAGGATTGATGTATCCTTTGGATTATAATAAAAATCCTCAGTATCTGGATTATCTCCTTCCCTGTGACACCAGCTTCAACACAGAAGACTGGTGAAAGGAATCTGCAAAGAGCCTGGGATGGCAACTTGCATTATTTGGCACCTATATCTATGTGTATCTATATATATATATATATATATATATATACTGTATATATACTGTATATATATATAAATATATAGTCTTTAGCGGTGCACACTTCTAATGTGTTTATATTGTTGATACCTTACAACTGTTATTTACTTTTAAATATATTTGATTGCATACCTATAGATGTTTACCTATCACTATTTAAATTGCTATATAAAGTGTATGGTTAATTTACTTGCAAAGAGTATTGTTCTTATTTGTTACCCTGTTAATCAGATCCCGGGAAGGGTGTATATTATTATTCTAAACCCTGTCCTGGGTGGAGGCACACCAATAATTCTTACACTGCCACTCTCCCAAATTGTAAGTGGGGGCACAGGCTCCTGTTAGCGCTATTTATCATACTAAACTTTTGTTGCCATATTACCAAATAGGCTACAACTGCATATCAGAAAACAAAATAGCATAGCATTTTATAAGAGGTTTGTACCAGTACAATTTGCATGCACGCACCCAGTTTCCTACACTTTGTAGTGTTATACAGAACCTGAACAGTACTTTCAGTTAAATGTTTTCATAGAACATTTTATCTTTAAACAGGAAGCAAGTGCAACACTTCCTTCAAAACCAAACAACTTTCTTTAATTTCTCAGAGCAGGTAGCAATATATCTTTCTGAAAGAAGACTTGTCAAGGAGTAGATAAATAGCATAATATTAATGACTTAATAGGTAACAGCAGTAAAACCTTTCCAAAAAATTAGGAGCACTTTAAAAACAATTTAATTGAAAAATGTTTGGTGCTAAAAGTTTTAAAGTATATGGATTTGGCTATTAGTTCTCCTTTAAAACAATTCAAAATGATCAGTTTAATTTAATATTGCCTGTAGGGGAGGGGGTTTTAAAGAAACCCCATTGTATTTTTTTTATCGGTGAAACCTGGTAAACCCATATGTGCAGGCAGAAAATAACAGTGAATGAAATAGTCAGCACCATGCTGTTTATGAATGTATTAAACATGATCTATGATTATTTAAAAATGTAAAATTTGGGAATATCTTGTATAACGCTATTTTAAGCTCACTTGGCAATTCCATGCATCCACCTGTGGTCCCACTTACAATTTGAGTAGTGCCTTTACCTTTTACTTTATAAATAATGGCCACCAGAGGTTCTTCTTATTAACAAGAACTGTTTATTTACATATGTGCAAACGATAAGAGCTTCTTACAATACTTCTTAGAGGTAAATACTTGTCATCAGTTCACTTATATAGTACTTCGGAGTATAGTTACCCTCCCTTGAGTATATTTGGATTTCCTTCTTATCCTAGTGAGGCGTAACTTCTCTTGAAGGGTCTGGCGCAGGGATCCAGCTACCTTTAGCTGCCTGCAGTGATCTTCCACCCTGCTCGATGGAGGCCCTAGGAACAAAGACCTTCCTACTTCTTGAACACTGATTTATATATCAGCTCTGGGGAACATGCCTCCCAGCTATAATGGATATGCATAACACTCCTAATGCAATTAGTCTCTATTGAAACTAGATTGGGCTATACCACATTCTTAGCATAATCTTATCCTAGTGAGGCATAACTTTTCTGGAAGGGTCTGATCACACAAGGGTCAAAATACCTTTAGCTGCCTGCAGGGATCCTCCATCCAGCTCAATGGAGGCCCTAGGAACAAAAAACCTTCCTACTTCCTGAACACTGACTTATATATCAGCTCTGAGGAACACGCCTTCCTGCTATAATGGATATGTATAACACCGCTATTGTAATTAGTCTCTAGTGCCACTAGATGGGGCTATACCACATTCTTTTAGATTAGATTAGATTTATTTGTCACTGGATAAGTACAGTACATACAAATTAGTGAAATTTCTGGAGCGTCAGCACGATAAATAATTATATTATCATAATATAATAATATATTGCTAAAACTGAATACATAAATACTATAAAGAAATGGATTAATACCAATTCCATTTCCTTACACTCACAAGACTGATTTGTTAAGATTGTTGATCACTGTTAGTTATCGCAAGACTTGAAAAGAAAAATGACAATGTAACAAATTAATGGGTACCTCATTTTCAGAAAAGTTTGCAGTATATCTTGAGCTGTAGATTTATAGTAATTCATGTCAGTAACAAGACTTACTTCAAGGACATTTTATTTGAATTTCATTATAATCACTCATTAAATACAGTACACCTAACTTCTCTTAATCCCTCCTAAGCTTGCTTAAAACACTTTGTGAGGGAGATATCTACACTTCTGAACAAATCCCTTTATTTCTTCTGCTTATAACTAACATTATGCTTGGAGCTAGCCAATGGGTCAGAGAGAGTTCAAAACTACACAGAAAGTGTCTTTCCAAACTTATACAGAGATAGAGAGAAAGAATCATTAAGTTGTATTCCGTCTCAAATATTAAATATATCTGTGTGCATGGTTCACTTCTTTGTGAAGGGGTTCATTCAATAGTAATTGTATGCCTAGTTACAAACTAAAAAGTCATGTGGTAAAAACTGGCATACTGTGGTCACCATAAGAGAATTAAAGTTAAAAATTGTTTCCGCGTTAAATTCACTGCATTCTACATTGTTTTCAATATGGGACTTAGTGAATAATGGTTTTTCACCCTTCTCAATCTGGCGGTTATTTTTTGGTGACAAAATTCAGCAATATTTTTGCCATATTTAGCAGAAATTTGATATTGATATACCTGTTGAATTATTATTCAATAAATATCCCACTTAAGGGTGAAATTTATTAAAGTCGAAAGGGCCGTTTTTAACCTTACGACCGAAAATTTTTTTTTACATTATCAGAAAATAAGATGCGAAAATAATATGCTAGTGTGAAAAAAAATATGGCTCAATGAAAGCCTATGTACTTACCTAGTTCCGAACACACTAACGAATGACGCGCATACGCTGCATCCGGAATGCTGAGTGTCTCATTTTGGTACGGATATGATACGCCGCACACAAAATGCGGCCATATAGCGAGAGCTGTGAACGCCGAGGGAGCGTTCATACCATCGCTGGTAAGTACAATAGAAAAATATGCTAGGGCGTATTTTTTTCTTTTTTTTCGCACTAGTGTATTATGCGCAATAATATCTTTTTGTATGTATTTTTAACCTGTTTCTCAATCTCACTATCATACCTTTATATTATGTAAAATTATGCATTTATTTATGTTTACTTTTGAACCATGAGTTTCTCTGTACCAAGGAATTCTACCACCACCCCCTTCATGACAAGTATATTTACAACAGCTCTAATAGTCTGTTATTTCAGTATAATACCTTCTTGCATGTACTTAGAATTGCTTGTAATCTGATGAAGGGAGGACAGACCTCTCAAAAGCTCTTATAACTAAACTGACTGACAGTCCAATAAAAAGGTATCACCAAGTATTGCAATACTCATCTTTTTTTGCAACTGTGGACTAACACAGCCACTCTATCCTAACTTATATATATATATTCATACATGTATATATATATAAAACTAATTGTTTACCTTAGCAGAGTTAGACATTCACCTTCAAAGAAAGGTAAAACAAATGCAATAAATGTCTAACTTGAAAACTGAAAGTTTGTTCAACACTTGAAAATGACTGTGGGGTAGTTTGTACATGCATCCAATAATCAAGAGAAGAGTATAGTAAAAATAATCAAAAGTTCAAAGCACCTTTAAATGTTTAAAACTACCTTTTTTAACCTCATGGACAAAATCAAATTACCACGTAGTTTCATAAACCTTTCATTATACTGACTTCTCATGAGGACAAGATGTACTTCACACATGTAATCAAAAGGAAGCTATTCAATTATGTATCTATAATTAGTTGATATGTTTAAAGGCCTCACCCAAGATCCTTTTAAAGTTCTAATCAAATATTCTTATCCTTAATGGGACACTAAATTCCCATTGGGATTAATGGCCATATGTAGGTATATGACCACTAAACTTAACTCTGATAGTTCTAAGCTCTTTTTTTTTGTTTTAATTTATTGATAATAAAATTGTATTGTAACATCGTAACATAATTTAAAAGGCTGAAAAAAGACATAAGTTCAGCCTTCTATCTGAAAAGGATATTTGAAGAAGTTACCTAGACTTTACATGGAGCACATGTAGGCATGAAAAAACAGTCATTGTCAAGTCCATGATGTCATCAACCATTCTCTCTGAATGCAGCCTCCAAAATGGAGGTGACACTACCATTTTATACATGTTAAAATTTATATTGTAAGCTCTATGGGCAGTCACTGTCTGGCACTTAGACTGATACTGTATATCATTATTTTATACTTCACTTGTACTATGTTCAGTACTTCCCCATGTCTGTATTATAATGGTATTGTTGAATTGCATAGCACTACATAACTTAGCAGCACTTTATAAATAAATATATACATAACATTAGATCTGGCCATGGGGAGGGACAAAGCTCCCTAATAGACCTTAAACAAGAACAATACCAGACTATAACATTAAGTCAAATAGAAAAGGAATACTTTATAATTTGACTGTCTGTAAACTGTTTACTTAGGAGCTAATCAGCAGAATAAACATGTATGAAAGGTTAGATTATAGATCAACAACATTTTGTTATTTTATTTACAGTGTAGTAGATAGTAGTGCATTATGGCAAAATTCCCATTCATTAACATTCCGCTAATAGAGTGTGGGGAATGGTGGGTAACCGTAAATTTTAACTTCTCTCCCAAAGTGTTAGTATTTAAGCCAGTTAACACAAAACCATAGTTCAGTTATAAAATGTTTTAAAAGTAGAATCCATTTGGGATTTAAAGTTAAATGTACTGTGTGAGATTTCAGACAAAGAAAATCATATGAGACAGACATATAAAGACAAAACACAGACATATAAATATATCCATACACTTATTTGTAAATGTGTTTCAATGTCACAGTTAGAGGTTATTGATAAAGAGCACGCATTTTAAAATACCAGGATGTTTGTTAAAAGTTGAAATAATAGAAAACAACACCTAATGACGAGGCTATCATGAAATCTGTAAATCCTAATCGGTCACCTTCAGGCAGTCTTTCCATAACAATGGATTTGCAAATTGGAGAGAATGGGTTTTAAAATTGATGTCACATCATTGCTAGTTCATCTACTAACAATTCATTTCCCCTCTTTCTGGCTTTATTGTATTTTTTCATGCATTTTTAAAAGCATCCGAAGGATATGTTCAGATAATTAGTATGCCATTCATTTGGGACTGAAATTTGTATTAGCATAGCTTAGTATAAGATATGCCTCAAATGGCAACCGCCAAATCTTCAGTGGTATTGTTGGGTCATTGAAAGAATTTTCTTCAAGTGTGATTAAGCTTCCGTCTTTGTGAGTACATGATGTGATGCATTACCAATTAGACATGACAGTTACTCTGTTTCATCTTCAAAAAAAACACACAGAAAATAACCGTAACGTTCCATTTTACCTGCCGGTTTTTCTTTTGTAAAATAAAAATAAAAAAAATGACTGAAAGAACAAAGAAGGAACTTTTTATCGTAAGTGAAATATCAGGATGTTACACTTTCAACATTGTTGAAAAAAAAATGAAAAGGATGTCCACACTTTCATTTTTATTACTTGTCACAGAATCATTTAATTTGTTGCTTTAGTAAAATAATTACCTAAAGAATTTCCCCTTCATCATTAATGTAAGGATCTTTCACTCCTTCCCTAATGGAAGTGAAGAAGATATGTCATAAAAAATACATACATTAGCAACTCTTTATGACTGTGCTAAGTATGCCGTCGTCTGCCTCATTTTATTTCATGATCTCAGTTAATTTCAGAAGCTTCTTCCTGTTCATTTGAAGGAAATAGGACGCTTTGCCTACTTCAACTCATGGTACATGATCCTCTGTATAAGTCCCGGGACTGCACAGTATTGAAGCAATGAACCCAAATGGAAACGTGGTTGTTATAGACAGTTTTTATGAATACAGTTCACTTTTTTATCCATCATCCTGTCATCACTAGTAGGATTGCCTTTAAACAATGTCATCATTTTACTTATTTGTTTTACTATTTAGATGATCATTTCGATTTTGCTCAATCATATGCCTCTGATAACAGGTTTCCAGGAAGCATGGTTAAAGGATCAGAAACACACAAAAAAATAATAATTATGGAGGACTTTGCATCACTTTGTGTGCCCGTGCACAGGCAATTCAACTATTCATTAAGCAATCAGAATCTTTCACAGTAGCGAATTCAACAAAGAATATTGTGTCACATTTGCCAAAATAAAATGGCAAATTTGGGGGCTGACAGCCAGGCTGCAAGTGTCTGATTGACGGCTACTGACGCCATCACTTCTTTGCTATGGGAATCCTCTGTTTTCTTGAATGAAGTAGAGAATTTACAACTATGGAAGACTGGCAACCCAAAGTGATGAGAATTCACTTGGACAGTCAAGTCCCACTTTGATGAATGAGTCCCTTACCATCTGTTCTAATTTTGGAGCATTGCTACATTGGTAGAGGGTTCCATCAATGGGTCATGTGCAAGGAAGGGTGTGTAGATTCTTCTGCAATTCTTTGCAGCTGGATGTAACCCTGTCCAGATATAGATAGTTAACGTTTAATCATTATTATGACTAGAATAAAAAGCATTACTGTGTGTTTTCTTTAACCAAGTTAATATACTCTATATACTTAAGGATGATAAATGAGAAAGGTAAGCCCACTAGAAAAATAACCTTTTGGGTTTACGTAAAGAATCATCAAATGATACAATTTGGCAGCTCCTTTAAAAATGTAGCTCTAAAACAAAGCACTAAATGCACAATATTGTGAACTACCTCAATAAAAACACCATGGGGACCAAGGAAAAATGTTTCTATAACCAGAACAGTCTTACAGCTGGAATAACCTTCAGTCGAAGGAACAATGACACATTTGGGATGACATACAAATCCTTAAAAGCCAAATGTTATCTTAAAGGAAAACAGAATAGGGAAAAACTGCTAAATTATAAGGTTTCCTATGTAAAATATAGTTCACTGCATCTAGAAATTAGAATTTATTTTGTCTACAAATATTTAGTAACATACTATGAGTATATTGCTTTTATGCCTTACCCTTTAAATATTTAACAGTTTTTAATTACTCCAACCAAACCCCTGCAGAACGTCATTATAAAAGTGCCCAACAGCAGCACAGCTAAATAAATGTTGTTGTTGTAACCCTTTTAATCCCTTTACCATTTTACTTTACCCATCTGATTTCTAAAATTGTTGTTACTGACTTTTACTTATCTACAGTAACACTGTATGTAGTGAGCACTACTTATTTAATTGCAACTTTACAGCAACTAAGCTTCTGCTATAGCAGGGGTCGGCAACCTTTTGGGCAGAGGTAGCCATATACGTGCGGCTCCCTCAGCCCTTTTGAATCCGGAGCCGCTGACGTCACATGCGGCTCCAGATTGGCTAGCAATCTGGACTCGCGGTGACGTCAGCGGCTCCTGATTGGCTAGCAACCTGGAAGCCGGTGATGTCAGCGGCTCCAGTTTGGCTAGCAGTCTGGAAGTGCTGAGAGAGCTCTCTCTTTACAGCACTTGTCGGCACACTGTAACGAGAGCGGTGCTTGCACCGCTCGTTACAGTGAAAGAGCCAGATATGGACATCAAAAGAGCCATATCTGAGCCATAGGTTTCCGACCTCTGTGCTTTAGAGTAGCCAATGTGGACAGTGCTAAACTATTGGGCTAGAAAATATTCTAGCAATAGGGAAACTGAGCCGCTCAAATCCTTTGTGCTCCGACAGTGTCCTTCAGCAACGTAGACCGTACTGGGTGCCGTGAAGATGCAAGCCCAAATAAGCACAGAAGCGCTTAATCATAGAATTATATTATGATTACAGAATATGATTAAGCGCTGCCAACGTGAAACGTGTTAGGAGGTTCCTAACAGCTTTTATTCCCCATTACCATGTTTCTTGGATTTTAAATTTGCCAATAAATGTTGTACATTTTACTCGGGAGTGCAGGAGATTTTCTCTTTTTCTAGAAAATATTCCAAGTGCAAAGAAAAAGCACAGTGTTGGAAAATCATAAAGAAAAGATAACTGCGCAGAAATAAATTAACATGCATAAAAAAAATTAAAGTGGAACTATAGCTCATTTTTCCTAAGGGTAATTAATGGGGGAGAGAGTAAATACTTACCACTAGGTGTTTTAGGCTCCAGTCCTGCGTACTGTTTTGGATTACAAGCCACTTCTGCTCTTCATAGTAATGCGATCTTCGTCACCTCCTCTTCCAGATGGATTTCAGTGAACTGAGCAAGTGCAGTAGCTGTTTTACATCAGAATACTGCCACTGTGCTTGCTCAACTCATCAAAATCACACAGGAAAAGGAAGTGAAGAAGATTGCATCGCTGATCAGAGCAGAAGAAATCATAAATGTTAGTGAGAGAAGGAGGCAGCGCTGGAGATTAAAAAAATGATTGGTAAGTATTTTCCCCCTTTGAGAAACCCCCCTTGGAGAAACAATCTATAGTTGTCCTTTAACAGGAGCATGTTAAAGAGGAGAACATTGTGGTCTATATTGTCTCTTTAAATCTAATATTGGCAGCACAATTTTTTGTTAAAGCTAAAATTTAATGTGCTACCTATTCCTCTACACATACTATAAAATCTTATGTGCAAATAGCTCTTTCAAATTGGTCCATGTCGCATTCCTCCATTTTCATTTTTATTCACTCTTCCCAGTGTCTAAATACCTATAGTCGTTTTCGGAAAAGCAATGAGACACAGTGAGATAAGCTAACTAGCTAATAAACATGTCAACATACGCCTCACTTACTCTGTGTAAAATACTGCTATTATCTCTGAATTATACCCTTTTCATTTAACAATATAGCATCACATTTTAATTACATGATAGATTACATGGTACAGCAAAGTAGCAGTAAACAAAGAAGTCATTTGTGCAGGCTTCTGCTCTTACATTATCATTTGTTGACTAATTAGTTCCTCTCTCAGCCTCCAAGTGACTATTATGAGAAATAAGCTCCAGAGGAAAGAAAGGTTAACCGAAAAGTGATTACAAATATTCCAATAACATCATAGTTAATAGTTATCTTTAAGAAAAGAAAACCCATGACATTCAGATGTTCTGTGTCGCTTTCATTAACATTTAAAAGCTTCACAAAACTTCTTTTGGGAGTTTTCACTTTCCCAACAATTCAAAAATAAATCAAGCGATCTTTGTACCATGTAATTGCTTTAAGAATGTTTAATATCGTGCAATTAACAACAGCATAAATGAATTATTTTGCATCCTCGTGTAGGTCAATAGCTAAAGTAGATTAGAGCTAATTTTAAATTCATTTTAGTGAGCTTTTTTTCCCGATTAGATTCTGTAATTGAATTTCACTTGATCTATGTGGTGTGTTACCAAAACCAGTTTTAATTCACAGTTTAAGAATACCATTAGCCAGCGTTAGACTGGCCCACCAGGATTCTGGGAAAATTCCTGCTGGGCCCCAGTCCCATAAGGGACACACACGGCAGGACAGCCAGATAGGGACAAGACTCCCTCTCTCTGCCGCCTACCACTGGGCCCAGGAACCTTCGGGTTTGATGCTGCTATTAACTTTAACATTAGTCACAACTATTAAAGCCTGTCTATCTCATTTCTTGATGACATTCTAGAAAAGGGAAACCTTATTTGCCAACGACTCTTATTAGATTCTCTTTATCATTCATTTTTTGTTTGCAAATAACATAGTATAGTGTATAGTTAATAAGTCCAAAAAAAAGACAGAGGCTCATCCAGTTCAGTCTATTATCCTGCAAAAAAACACACTATGGAAAAGCACAAAAAGACAAAAAACAGAAAAGTGCACTGCCTAGTGCTTTAACTGTGACACAATATTCTTATATATATGAAATGCCCCAATACAGTGTATTGTGCAAGAAATGGAAACAAGCCAACCACTATGTGCTCCACACTTTGTGTGCCAAGAAATGATTCAATATAAGCACTCACCAGATAGACAAGGTAAATGTGCCTGTAGTTTTGTTTGTGTTGAGAATTCTTCTTATACACAATATTCCAAATCTCTTAGGCTTCATATAAGCTCAGACTCTCAAGAAAGTATAAATAATCCATAGTGCATTAACATTTTAATAAATATCAATTAAAGGAATGCTAAAAACATACCGTACTCACAAACATATGAGGATTTTGCACGTTTAAAATCAGCTGTGTGCCTGTATAAAAAACGTCTGTCCCAGGAGGTGCAAAGTCCGACTTGTATTCTCCAGTGTAGGTATAATAAAAGTCCAAACAGTACTGTAAGATCCTTCTTTCAACTCTAGGCGTTTCGGTTTTCCCTTCCTCAGGAGTTGATCCAGAGGAAGGCAAAAAAAGCCCATGAGACAAGGGACAATTATCCTCATATTAGGAAAACATTATTTGCCAACTCCAAATTTGGCAATTTGAAAATTTCCCTGGATCAAGATATCAAGATCCCACCTCCAGATATCTAGTACCTGTAACTTGTAATATTTATACATATATATATATATATATATATATATACATATATATATATATGTATCCAGTACCTTCTTAGTCACAAGGCCAAACGTCTATTTGCAAACCAAAATGACCAGCAACAACCCAGTTTTCAGCAAACTAACTATCCAGTTACAATGTGGCAAGCAACAACCTAGGAAACAGGTGTTCTAGTATGTATCCCTCCATAACCAATACACATTTCAAGTGCCCAATGTCCATCCCTACAATGTATTTAACAGGCTCAAATGCCTACATATTAGGGTGGTATTTATGACTGTGTGATATGCAGGTGTTATATCATTCTTTAGTAACAGTAAATACAGTGGGTTTCATATGAATGATTCATATTTTCAATGTTTTATGCTACCTCACAAAGAGCAACCATTGCTTCAGGCTAAGTATCATAAAGAAAGAATTGTATTCTACATTATTTTAGTATTTGTTAAATTCAACAACATGTGCCTTCTCTAGTACGTTCATTCTACTTGTTATTTAAGAGATATTTGACTTATGGACTTTTTTTTTTGTAGTTTTATGTTCCTTTTAACGTGTCATTACTGGTATTAAGTGGAAAACATTTTTTTGCCAATTATTCACATTAACACAAAAGAATCTCTATTACATAATGTATTTCAAATGTTCACCTGACAAATAAATAAGGCAATCTTCCTCAGACACTAACAAAATGTAACCTAAATGCTGTATGTTGATCTAGACAGATGCCTACAAGATACATTCGCTGAAGGTAATACAATTCATAGACCCTTCATGAGGTTTCCAGTATAGAAGAACATTTGTCATGTGTTGTAATTAAATCTTTTTATCCCCATCTGACAGAGAAAGAGCAGTTTATTATGTACTGGGAAGGAAGGATGACATATTCCATTTGATGTATGGGCTATGTTCACTCTCATCATATTAATGCTACTGAAATAAATTGCTTTCAGCTGGAGTGATACTGTATTAATGTAAACTAGTTTTACTCAGCTTGGGATTTCAGCCTATAGTCTATGGCACCATCGTTTTTTTCCATACACCCGCTACAGAGGATCCTCAGGGGGGAAAAGATAGAATCGTATGAAAAAAAATATGCTAAAAAAATTAATAAATGATATATATTTTCCATTACTGACATTAATACCTCACGAGAGAAAAGTAAGTATCTGTGAGATAACAGCACATAAGGTTTAAGATCAGTAAAACATAGAGACACCTAGGAAGTTTAGTAAACTAAACCCCTTTCCAAATCTTATGGATTTTCTGAAACCCTACTTCATTATGTAGATAGGACCACATCATGCAAAAACTATACTGAGGTGTTTGCTGCAGTCCAACCTATTAAACTATATGTTTAAGACAGAAATTGTATGCTGTTTGCTTTGCCATTATTGAGAGTATCCACCAATACTATGTCATTTTTTGATATCACTACTTACAAGAAGGCAGATAGCTTTCTTTTTTCTATTTTTCATTGTTGCAAGAATTTACCTGGAAAATAAAATAAACGTTTAAATAAAAATAAAAAAAAAAGCGCCAATCTTTGGATATACCAAAGGCCAAAGATCTAAAGTGATCAGTATGGCTGACATTTCTGCACTGCTATTTTAAAGTATTAAAGGCAGTAATATGAAAAAGAAATAAGATAAAAAGAAAAGAAAAGGAAAATAAGATAAATCATACAACAAGATTTACCCTGAATATCTGGACTTTGCCAGAGATTTACCCAGAGGACTTTGGGTACCACTCTCCCCAATACTGTGCAAGAAAATAAAAGAATATTTACAAAGTTGACAGCAAATATTAAACTGTTATAGCCGGGATTAAACTGCTATGGCAAATCAGGTTATAGCAACCTGTGATCTAAGCCACAAAACCATACACAAAGTAATTAATGAGTTTAAAGAAAAAAAGTGCAAAGGGTTCGTCTGAATTTTTTTATCTTTCAAAATTGGAATCTGAAAATGTCAGATGAAAATGTTATTTTAGGGGGAATCCCTAACTCTACAAATACACAAAGTACAGGAAGATATGGCATAGGAAGTAGAAAGAAATTAAAAAAGAAAAAAAAACACCATTTATAGCCGGCAGAGACCTACTGGAGAAGGAAGGTTTGGAGGACTATTAAATTACCAACAGCTTGTATGAATAAGAATATTAATTTCAGTGTGGCCTTAAAGAATCAGCTCTTTAAACAGAGAAATACTTATAAAAATGAATGTTTTGATCATTTTAATTTGATCATATTAACAAGTTTTGAGACTGTGGAAATTAGAAAAATAATTGCTATGAACTATTTGGGCACTTATTCTGCCATCGAGCTGGATGAATGGCCTGGATGGCTTCAGAGGGCTGGGGGCATGTCTAACGTGCTGGCATCTATGGAAGTTGGCCACGCCCCCTCCCATTTTTACATCTTGTCAAGGGCTGGTCTAAGCAATCTGGAGGGCTGGATGTGGCCCGTGGGCCATAGTTTGCTCAAGTCTGGTTTAGATTAAATTGCTAATTCCTGAATAACTCTGTTATTAATGTACCCGCTGCCCAAGATACATCTGGATTCCTTATTGTATCTGGTATTAGAAATTTATTTCAGCAATGCATATTTAGTTAATTGTTAATTGTTTAAACCTATTAACTTAAAAACTGATAATTGTTTAAAGGACACGGGTAATTTTATTAGCAGACTTGAGACTTTATTAATTCAGTCAGACACTATTTTAGTACCAGTTGAAATTAAAGATTTAGAAACTTCTAGACCTCTCTTAAGTCTATTATAATTAGTAATTACAAAAAAAAAATGATTTCAGATTCCAAAGTGAATACTTTCCTCCTGGATCTACATTACTCTGCCCTATACAAATCTATGAATTGTGATTTTTAATGCAAATAATTGAAATTTATTAAAGTCGGAAAGACTGCTCTGGGTCACCAACTACATCAACATTCACACTGGCTTCCCAAGTGCCTTTTACATTAGGCAACAGCTTGCACCTGGGGTGATTTGTAACACCTGGGCTGAACTCCAGTTGTAGAATTTTACAACTGGAGCAAAATATCTCCCTTCAAACATTACTCCCTCACATTAGTTTGAAACATGATGGGTTAACTGATGATTTCAATATGTTTTGTTTCTGATATGGAATTATACAACTATATACTGTTGTGGAAAATGATGCAATATTGGATAATTCATTATTTAAACAGGCCTGCATTAAACCCATCCATTAAAAAGCTACACTAGACCCTCAATGCCTTTCTAACTACCATCCATATATATCTCTTTTGCCTATAGCTTCTAAACTTCTGGAATGTCTGCTTTTCTCCTACCATACTAATTATTACTATTTGCATACCCATCATCTCGTGGACCCTTTGCCGTATGGTTTTCGACCAGGGCACTCTTAGGAGACTGCTCTCTGCAAACTTGCAAATGATCTCCAGATTGCCAAAGCCAAGGGACACTTTTCCATTCTTATCTTCCTGATTATTTTCCCACCTAAACCTGGTCCTAGTCCTCCTTTTCCATTTCAGTTCATGAAGTGATCATTAACCCTGTTAATTTTGTTCGCTGTCTTGGGGTGACTTTTGACTCTGCACTTTCCTTCCCTAAGAAAATTGATACCACTGCTAAAAACTGTTTTTCCCTTTGTAACATAGCCAAACTCCATCCCTTTCCTGCTCAGGCCACTGCTAACACTCTCATGCATGCCCCCATCTATTGCAATGCCCTTCTAACTGGCCTTCCAGCTTCCCAGCTTTCCCCACTCCAGTCTATTCTATATTCTGCTTCTAGAATTCTCTCACTCTCTCCCCAGAAGGGATAGTTTCCCTCTTAACTCCTATTTGCTCTTTGGCTCCCAGTTAAAAAAAAACAAACATTTTATTTACAGTGTTCTATTCTTGACATTCAAATCATGATCTAACATGGATCTTATTGGAGGAGCTATAATGTCAATAATCATTTAGCCCCGCTTATCTGACTCCAGAAAGAAAAGTCGGGCTGACAGGGAAGATGACAGAGAGAAACGCTGTATACAAAGGTACATTTTTTAAATATATACTGTATATATTTAAAAACCTAAATTAGTATTAGAGTTTTGAGGTGACAGGTGCACTTTAAGCTATGTCCAGCTCTCTAACCATATGAATAGTTCAGTATAAAGAATATTGTTACCTTCCAGATGTTGCAGGTGATATGGAAGAAACAGAAGAATAATCAGAGCTAGGCAAGCTGCCCTTTTCTTTTGAGTTTAGGCTAAGGTCTAGGTGCAGCATATTAAAAAGATCATATATTCAGTGGGGTAATTGCATTACAAAGCCCTAGTCCTGTTTATTATTTACCGATTGCAAGTTTTAGTGTCAAATTAGTAAAAATATTACACATAATTTCCTTCCATAAAATTTTAATCAGAATCTTGAAAGACTTTGTGATTATCCTGAACTGAGGGGACTGTGCTTAGAGAATCGACTTGAAGGTTCTCTGACTCATCTGCCAGTTAATGAAGTGAGTAATCAGGAATATTTTCAACATGATAAGTGTTATTAACTGTATTCTCTGCACATTCCCTTTCAACCAGCGTATACATGACAATGACATTAGTAAAGAACCCATTTTCCTTACATTTTAGCCAACTATAAATAAAATATACTGCGTTGTTTTTGGCTTATTATTTTTTTTGTTTAGCTCTAGTATTGAGTTTGGTTGCATAACAATTACTTAAAGGGAATAAATACAATTTGTAAAATAGTAGTCCCTCCTCCCAGCCTCTAGACCCAGGAAGGGAAGATAAAAAAAAATGGTCTATCATGTATTTCCTTTAACGATTTGGCAGCAGAGATGCTAAACTACACAGTTAGATATAGTTATATATAATATACATATTAATATACTGTATATATAAATGTCTTTTTTTTTTTTTTTTGCAAAATAGCTTTTTATGATTTCCTTTTAATTGGAAAGCAAGTTTTACTAAAGAAAATATAATCTACTTCACTAGCTAACATTTCCTTTTTTGCTCAGGAGAAATGTGATAATTCCTAAATCCTAGGAAAGCACAGTGGCAGCTACTTTTGTTCTAATATTTTCTCAGCTCTTCTTTAGAACTCATAGACCTAAATCTGTCAAGTGCAACAATAATTGTTGGTTAAGGGAGCTGATTTGGTTGTTTTCCAAAAGCAACTAGAATTTAGCACATATCGTCTATGAACTGCGGAAGCCTTAGAGAGGAATGATTTGTGCCTTTGCTTCATGACAATTTAAGAGCAAAGCTTTTGGAAGGTTAATACAAACCCTTGGTGGTTTAGTCTTGAAACTAGAAAAGTATAAACATGGTATATTTTAATTCAGATAATAATCATTTCTGTTCCTTTTGCATAGCCTATGTTTGCATTAAAATAAAAAAGAAATAAAAACATGCACCAGTATATATTAATATATATGTTTGTGTGTGTATGTATTTATATATATATATATATATATATACAGAGAGAGAGTTAAGGTAGGATAAGAATGGTTGTGTTAGTCCATAGATGCAAAAAAAGGAGTATTTGGTGATACTCTTTTTATTGGACTAACAGTCAGTTTAAATAGACAAGCTTTTGAGAGATCCGTACTCCCTTTATCAAGCCTCAAGCAATACTCTTGTTTTGTGACTTGTATTGCTTGTGACTTAATAAAGGGAGGACAGACCTCTCGAAAGCTCATCTATTTAAACTGACTGTTAGTCCAATAAAAAGGGTATCACCAAGTATTACAAAACTTTATTTGTAATTTATTTACCCAACTGACAAAGACATAAACAGTTTATCATTTTAAGGGTAGGTTAATTTTAACACTGAGAGACAGAATATCTAAAATAAAATGCAGAAAAACACATTGTATAAATAATATAAATGTGTTTACATTTTGCAGTGAGAAATAAGTATTTGATCCCCTGCCAACCATTAAGAATTCTTGCTCCTACAGAGCAATTAGACGTTCCTAATCAACTTGTTACCTGCATTAAAGACAGCTGTCTTAAATAGTCACCTTTATAAAAGACTCCTGTCCACAGACTCAATTAATCAGTCAGACTCTAACCTCTACAACATGGGCAAGACCAAAGAGCTTTCTAAGGATGTCAGGGACAAGATCATAGACCTGCACAAAGCTGGAAGGGGCTACAAAACTATAAGTAAGACACTGGGGTACTATGCAAAATTTCACCTTGTAGAGTATCCTTGATCATGAGGAAGGTGAGAGATCAGCGAAAAACTACACGGGGGGGGTTACTTGTTAATGAACTTAAGGCAGCTTGGACCACAGTTACCAAGAAAACCATTGGTAACACAGCGCCGTAATGGTTTAAAATCCTGCAGTGCCCACAAGGTCCCCCTGCTCACGAAGGCACATGTGCAGGCCTGTCTGAAGTCTGAAGTTTGCCAGTGAACACCTGGATGATTCTGTGAGTGACTGGGAGAATTTTCTGTGGTCAGATGAGACAAAAATTTACCTCTTTGGCATTAACTCATCTCACCATGTTTGGATGAAGAGAAATGGTGCCTATGACCAAAAGAACACCGTCCCCACTGTCAAGCACGGAAGTGGAAGCATCTTTTTGGGGTGTTTCTCTGCTAAGGGCACAGAACTACTTCACTGCATCAATGGGAGAATGGATGGAGCCGTGTACTATAAAATCCCGAGTGACAACTTCCTTCCCTCCCCCAGCACATTAAAAAAGGGTCATGGCTGGATATTCCAGCAAGACAATGACCGAAAACATACAGCCAAGGTAACAAAGGAGTGGCTCAAAAAGAAGCACATTAAGGTCATGGGGTGGCCTAGCCAGTCTCCAAACCTTAATCCCATAGAAAACTTATGGAGTGAGTTGAAGCTCCAAGTTGCCAGGCAACTGCCTCAAAATCTTAATGATTTAGAGATGATCTGCAAAGAGGAGTGGACCAAAATTCCTCCTGACTTGTGCCCAAATCACATCGTCTACTACAAAAAACTGTCTGACTGCTGTGCTCGCCAACAAGGGTTTTACCATCAAGTATTAAGTCTTGTTTGCCAGAGGGATCAAATAATTATTTCTCACTGCAAAATGCAACTAAATTTATATAATTTATACAATGTGTTTTTCTGGATTTTATTTTGAGAGCTAAAAAACCCAATGTTAAAATTAACCTACCCTTAAAATTATAAACTGTTCATGTCTTTGTCAGTGAGCAAACTTACAAAATCATCAAGGATCAAATAATATAATATATATTATATAACTCTAGTTCACTGCACCCAGCACTAAATAAAAGTTTTGTTTTTTAAAAAAAAAAATCACAATGTGGTATCTGGAAATCCAGTTAAAACTGACTTTTATTTAGTGCTGGGTACTGCGAACTGGAGATATACTCTTGTATGATGGGAACAAGAGAGTGTTCCTTTTATGCATGTGCACCAACTCCTTCTCTTCTTTTCTACAATTTGAGGGTCTCTTCAACAGAGATCATATTTGTAAGTCTTTTATTATATATATATATATATATATATATATATATATATATAATTGAAAGCTGAATTACAACTCCCAGCATACCCTAGTTTAGGAAACTTACCTCACATCTTCCCTCCCACTCCTATTGATTGATTGGCCATTCCCCATATCCCCTTTATCTATATCTATCTCTGTATTTCTATCTATCAGTCTATCTGTCTGTGTATCTATCCTGTCACTCTCTCTGGTTTTACTACAGGTAGATAAGCTGCTACGAGAATGAAGGGATTTATAGATCTCAATGTTATTTATAACAGGCAGATATGTCTCTCTTCACTGTGATGTCATTTACAATCAGTGTAATCTAGTGCTGGAAGATGTGCCTCTAAAAGCATGATCTCTCTACACCTGATGGGATCTGTAGTTTTCAATGTCAGTTATTGCTGACAGCTTCAGCTGCTCCATCTTTATTTTTCTCTCTGTCTTTTTTGCCTTCTGCAATGCAGCATTTATTAGCGTAAAAAATGATAGCAGAGTCATACTTAAACTACATTGCATGGAAAGTCAAGGAAGAAAAAAAAATTCATACTAAAGAAAAAAAAAGTATTAAAATTAGCATTCACTGTGGGGGGGTTGTGAATTGACCCTTAAAATAAAACAGCTTTTCAGTCACATTAAAAAAAAAATCATATAGTTCTTTCTAAAGCTTGTACAACATAACCTATAATTAAACTAATGATTACAAAGCACTTAATATTTCACTGCTTTGTTACGTTCACTATGTAAAAATGCAAACATCAAATCTTCTTGGGTTTAATGTCATTAAAGTATATGTACAGAATATAAATGTGTAAGTATAATCATTTGCATGATTACCTAGAACTACTTTACAATAAAGAGACTCGTAGGAACATAATTAGGATATTTAGAAAATATTTCCTATTGAAATATCACTTGAGACACACTGCGGAATAATATGAAAATAGCAAATTTCATACATTCAGATGGGGGAAAATTTAAAGAGCCTTTTTTGGGAGACTAAAAAGAAATAATATATGTATGAATTTAGGATCAAATATAGGTTTTTTTATGGGAGGGATCTTTGTCAAACACCATCATAATATTATGTAACCATCCTCAGGGAGCTAATGAAACCATTTTACTTTAAATTACCCACATTGCTGTACTACATAGCTAACCTAAATACAGTAACCGATCTTGGACTATCAGTTATAATGGTGTGTCTGTAGCAAGACTTTCCCATACCCTTTATGGAGTCATTTTGTTTTCTCAGTGAGTAAATAAGTAAAATGGCAAATAATTATGGTTTAATTTATAATTTAGTTAATAATTTTATTCCCTCTTCAGAGGGGTTAATAATAATAATAAAAAAAATATTTATGTCATATTATTTTCATGTTCTCAAAATTCACATTTCTATCATTTTTGTAGTCTTTTTACTCACAGCACCTTTAATTAAAGCAGTCGTGGTTGTGAAGTTGGTAATGGAAATTGGTAAACAACATGTAAAAAAAGGTAAGGTATTTTACTATAAACATCCATTTATAAATACCCCACATGGGTAAAGTTGGAGGGAATCAATGCAGGTAATAAAATAACCATATTTTAATAGATTTGGGGTTTACTTAAAGGACTATCACCAAGCTACTTCCTCCATCCAATCTCTGAACCAGAATATTCTTTACTCTAAAAGAAAGTTGGGGGTTTGGATAGAGAGGGGATATTTTTAGCCCCCAAAACCTTAGCAGGTAGGAAAAAGAGTTTGGAATGAGATTGATCCCACTGGAAGTTTGTTTTTGCCCTTTAACTCTAAACAAGTAAGGAGTAGAGAGAAGGGCAGGGACCCCTCTCTTTAGCTATGCCCCCATGTGCAATATGAGTTTATTCTCTTTAACCATCCAAACACAGGATTTGTAAGACTCTATTGTTTATTTACTTTCTGCTATAGAAAGCAGGTATGGAAAGAGGGGGAGGGGGTCAACAGCAGATATCTGGATATTTGTGGCTTTATTGTTGTTGGTGGAACATGCAGGGAAACTCCGGCACTCCAAAATAGTAAAAACCAGTAACGTTTATTGATCCATTTTAAAATCCAAGCATCAAGGTTAAAAACAAAACAAATAGCACCCTCTGACGCGTTTCGCGCAGGAGCGCTTAATCATAGACAAGGTGCTAACAAAAAATCGGGTATAAATAGGAGTAAAACTTACCATAAGACAGGTGTGCAAAATCATCCAATCAGTAATAAAAGTAGTAAGTATAAGCGATATATCTCAATTGGCACCAGGTAATGTGTTTTTCATATGATGAAATCAGGTAGACAACCGGATATCCGGTGCAAATTGGTGAGCCAATCAGAAGATTGTATGGCTGCCGTGCAGGAACCAATGTTACAGGTTGAAAATAGTGTCAATCAATGAAAAGACACATATGGTCATCAAATTGTGGGATGTGTCAGTGAATAGTAATTGGTTAGAGCGGCAGTCAATCAATGATGCAGCCCTCTATGCTTCTAGACTTAAAGGGAATTAAGGGGGATGGAGAGATCGCAAATTAAAGGAACATATAAGAAATTAGTTTAAATGCACACCTGGCCAATGGGTTGATACTCGGACAACAACAATAGTAATAATAATAACATAATTTAAACTAATTTCTATTCACTGACACATCCCACAATTTGAATTATCCAATAAGTCATTAATTAGGAATAAAAGCTGGGGAACCATGAAATACTTTTAAGGCCAGCTAAAATCACAGGCTAGCATGTGACTAGCTAAAACGCCACCCCTGGCAAGCAAATTAGCTTACCGATGTAAAGAGCCAATCAGCTTACCAATGTAATGAGCCAATTAGCTTACCAATGTAAAGAGCCAATTAGCTTACCGATGTAAAGAGCCAATTAGCTTACCGATGTAATGAGCCAATTAGCTTATTGATGTAAAGAGCCAATTAGCTTACCGATGTAAAGAGCCAATTAGTCTACCAATGGCAGAATAAGTGGATTTTACTTTGCTAATTGAACTGATGGACTCCTTAGCTATTCTGGCTACAGAAGATGGCAACCAAGTTCCACCATGAATTGTTGCAAGTTATGTGGCTATTCCATAGTGATATTAATGATTATCATAATGTGAGAAAATGGGGACATTGTCCTTTCCTACAATAATTCATGCATATTGCCAGTATGTTGTCATTAATGCAGGAAAGATATAATAATATCAACATTGTACCTGTTAAAAAGATCTATGTAAAATGACTTCATTTTGCTTCAATACATCTATTTCTGACAAATTTACTATAATTCACCACCGTTACTACTTGACTGACAACCTGTTAAAATGATTATGCAGCAACTAATTACAGATAAAATAAGCTGAATTAGTAAATATGAACCAGATGACTTCCCTACTCAATGGGAAACTGACATGAATTGTTGGAAATATAATTAGCCATGCAAATTGAATCTTTGATAAATAGGTGTCTTAGTAATGTGGAACAATATGGAGTTAGACAAAAGGTCAGTCCTGGCTAACATCAACAATCTGCAGGTATTTTGAAAAACATTGATTTCAGTATAAACCTTTAATTTACTGGATATATATTTTATTCCTTATTAGAACACAATCAAATTTATACAATTATATAATTTCTGTACTTGCAATGTATTCATGTTGTATTAGAACTTGATAGAGGAAAATAACTAACTTTTATAAAATGTTACTCTGCTGTGGAATTTATGTGTCTGTCTGTAGCTTTGTGAATTTACTGAGCTTATTGAGTTAGAGGTCACACTGCCAGTGGGTTTCTAAGTGCCACACAATTACTCTCATCCCGTATAAAGCACAGACCAGCGGGAGGGTATTTATGGGATATCACACTTAAAGACAATGTCTTATGCAGCTCAACAGGAGTCTTTGTATTATGCAGTTCTGATAAATTATATGGAAATATAATGGAGCGGTAACGTAGTTAAACTTTCTGCACCTTTTCAGGTCAGTTTTTCTTTTTCAGAATGTACACTGCATGGTTTCTTAGCGGGTAACTGGAGCGCTTTTTTTTTTTTCTTCCATTTTTACATTTGTCCTCCACCTATTATTTTCCAAAGAGAATTATCTTGAAAACACATTGAGACAAATGAGTCAGTGAGAAAAGAGGATTATTAGCTAGCAAAAAATAAACCCAAGGATACCTAAAAGATATTGTTATTGCTAGCAAAATAAATGTCAGAATTAAACCGGAGAAAGTGATGTATTATATTGTAATAAAAACATATTTTTATAACACAGTGAGTGTGTAACTCACTTTTCACTGCATTGTTATGACCAGTTGAAATAGTGTACATCCACATATGAATTAGTAAGGGCTGCAGGCTAGCTGATGCCATCTTGTTGATGTACTGTAATAATGGTTGGTGGACCATTACATTGTTTTAAGTTGCACAAATATTTGCTTTGATTTACACCGAAGAACAATTCTTAATTTAGCATCCTCACTCCCTGAAAAAAAGTAATTTTAAGTGTATAACAGATAACTGATCTCCACTCATTGCTAAGGGGTGAGTAAAGGAATCATGGCCATGGTCCTCTGGCATTTAAAGGAGTTAGTTACACGGACTTTAACCTCTTGGCGTCTGGATGATTTGGTGCTAGTTATTTGGCTTTCTTAGTGAAAATTTGGATCTTCACCTCTTTGTTGATGGTCACTTGACAAAACTATCGTATCATACACTAAGAAAAGAGAAGACTGCTAAATAGAAGTCTAAAAACTGTATAGCACCCTTAGAATACACATAAAACATAAATAGGTACTTTAAATAAAGTGTAAAAAATATGAGTCCAATAAAAAATGATGCGATACGTGAGTCGTTGCGCACTGATCAATCAAGACAGGGCAATCTGCCACGATACCTTCAGAGGTTGAAATGTATATATGAAGTCTCTTGTGGTTGAATAATACCAGAGGCTATGGGAGCACAAAAAAAAGATGGGGGGGGGGAGGAGACAAAAGGAGAACAAACCCCTAGTGTGTTATTGAAAAATACAATGAATACACCGCACTCGTGATTATGCAAATTATGTGTGAAGATTGGAGATCCAACCCAAGGAAAAGTGACAACAAAGTTTGTAAAATAAAATACAGAAGGTGACTATGAACACTGTGAGCACTCCCCTGGGGTAACTGCACTCACCAGATGGCACAATGTAAATGCGTTGTGAAAAATCACTTTATATGGATTGTCTTAAGGCCACAGGATCACCTCTTCATATTAGCCCATGTAATGGAGAGCAGGTGCAGGATCTCAATTACAGCATGAAAAGGATGATCGTGTGGTACGAATGGAGGGTGCGCTGAAAGTATTAACAAACCAAAAAAGAAAAAGAAATCTAGCGTAATATTGTTTGAATTTCATGTGAGACAATAAGTGAAAAACACACAGGGGTGTGTTGATCAGGTGTGTTGTAAAAAATTCAATAACACAGTGCTGGATATAGTGAGGTGTTTCAAGGTGATCCTGACACCACAATCATGACATACACTACTGTGCAATGGTTATTAGCAGTAACTTGTGCTGCAGTGTAGCAAAGGAGGGGGGGGGGGAGGGTTTGTCCTATCCCCCCTTCGTGGTGACACTCACCAGATATTATCTGGGACATGGGCACATATAATCACAAAGGGAACTTGAAGTCCAATTTCTTCAGCAAGTATCTCAAAGAAAAGGGAAGACCATTTAGTAATCCAAATTAAAATATAACAATTTATTATGTAGTAACTTACAGTATGGATAAAATCATCAGGCGCTTGAATAATAGTCTTTCTGTGGTGGACTGGCAGCTTCTCAACGCGTTTCACCGATTTTCTCGGCTTCTTCAGGAGATGAAAATGCAGTCCAATCCAATCACAATTACAGCAAATGTATTAATGTAATAGGGTACTCACAAATAAGAATGAATAAAAAAGCATGCTTGTCTGAAGTTCATCAATAAATCTCTACACATTTTGCTGAAGGCAGACATTGTCCTTCCAAGCCTCTACCTTCGTCAATGT
The DNA here is from genome assembly GCA_019650415.1 of Pipa parva. NCBI lineage: Eukaryota > Metazoa > Chordata > Amphibia > Anura > Pipidae > Pipa > Pipa parva. Next base: position 26,725 of record WMED01000279.1, read on the forward strand.
ACTCTCCCAGCAATCTGTACACTAATGATGTCACCTGACATATAACCCAGTAACACATATAAGGTAGCAGCAAATTGGAACAAGTAAAAGTATGTTCCCTTACATACAGTATGTTATTCTACAAGTCATTCAAATATATGATTAAAATATGTCTATGATTATATATAATCATATATAAATATATGATTGCAATATATATAAAATCAGAGGTAATTCTATATTCATTTGGTACAAAATCTGCTATTGAGAGATCAAAATATTGAAGGTAGATCTCTCATTTTTAATATATTTCATGAATAGTGAAAAAGGATATAGTTAGTGCCCCAATAAACTGCTATTGCCATATATTTAAACATTTTAAAAGTTAGTAACTATCAGTAAATAAATGTTTCCATAGATCCATCTATGGATTAGCAAGACAGTTGGTACCTATTCTATATTTAGATTAAATAGCTGCTTGATTGGTCTGACATCCCAGAAACAGATAATACTATATAACATATCATGGGCACACATCTAGATGATTCTAGGTATAACAGTCCAGTTTCTGAACCCTGGCTGTCCTGGCTATTTAGGCAACGAAATGAGGCTGTAATATCATTACTGGAAACAAAATCCATAGTCACACAAATAAAAAATTAGAGCATTTTAATCCAATATCATATTTGACCCATTAACCATATGACAAACACATCAGGACTCATTTTTTTATACACGTCTATTCAGGGCCGGTCCTAGTCCTATTGGCGCCCGGAGCTGACCCCTCCCCCGTGCCCCCCCCCCCCC
>WMED01000279.1:27727-38227 GCA_019650415.1 Pipa parva
GGGGGGGTGTCACGGAGTGGGGGGGGGGAGAGGAGGTCAAGTAAAGAGATGGGCAATGTGGGCAACAGCGCCCTCCAGATAGATTGCGCCCTGGGCCGTCACCCACATCGCCCATACGTAGAGCTGGCCCTGCGTCTATTATAGTCCACTATCCAAAAACAAACACTCCAAAAAGACAGTTTCACCTTTAGATTTTGGAACAAAAATATAATTATACAATTCTACCTATGTCTTTAAATGTAAAGTACATTTAGAAGTGAAATACTTGAGGCATCTCAATCAGCTCATATATAAAATTAACGCAAATTAATTAAGTCAGTTGTTGTTTTAGCAACAAATAATTCATTATCATGACTCGGCACTAGGTACCAGATGATAAGCTGGAAAATTTTATTGAGTTTACTTTTTGAAATTCTCATGATCTACTAATATTATCACATTTTGTTGAAAAGACATGTAATCTAGTTCTTATTCTCTGATTCTCAGTAGCAACCAACACTCAATAGGTTAGGAGAAATGTACTCTTTTACGAAACTTGGATGGTGGAAACAAGTTTGGGACACTTGGAAGGGAATTCACCATTCAGCGAAGTGAGCACCGAATCCTTCGGCTCACTTCGCAAATGGTATTATGCGCTCACTGATGTCCGCGTGCAGGATATCAGCGAGCGCATAATACCATTTGCGAAGTGAGCCAAAGGATTCGGAGCTCACTTTGCTGAATGGTGAATTCCCCTCTTGGTGAGGCTAATAGCCTCCATAGCTCATGTAAATGAGGTATTGAAATGTGTAGCAAGTAGTAGAAGTCTAGAGATCAGCATATATACAGTATATACAGTGCTTTTTTTGTAAAAAAATATTTGCCGGTGCTGCTCCTAACGCAGCACTAACACAACCATTCTGTCTGAATGACCTGACCAGTCATCAGATTTTCCGGTACGCCGTACCGGCGTGTACCATCGCAAAAAAAGCACTGTATATATATATATATATATACTGTCCTACTGTACAGTATTGTCTCCTTTTAGTGGCTATTTTAAGACAGAGCTGCACTGTATCTTGTTAATTTTTCCTAGAATTTTTACATTTTATTACTTGGATTCTGTGAACTGCACCAAGAGAATCTACACTGGAATTCCAGCTTGCTTTCTCCTTGAGATCCCATGACCCCAAGCAATAATAATATTTCACATGGGGGAGGTCAACCCCTTTTGGTATATATTTCCCAAATATATAAGAAAAAGAGAAGGACCTACTTGATTGTGAATGTTGCAGGTTGAAAATCTTGTGGAGACTTAACTGAAAAATGTAATAATTATAATAATGCTGTACAATCATAACCTAATCTCTCTCTTGCCTCTGGCTTCTAAACTTCTAGAACGTCTTGCCATCTTACTAACTATCTGCATGTGCAGCATCTCCAGGACCCTCTGCAGTCTGGTTTAAGGCCATGCCACTCTACAGATACTGTTCTGTGTAAACTTGCAAATGATCTCCAGGTAGCCAAAGGTCACTTTTTTTGTTCTAATTCTCCTAGACCTTTCCTCTGCATTTGACACTGTCGATCACTCCTTTCTTATTCAAATTCTTCATACGCTTAGGGTCCATGATTAAGCTGCATTTTGGTTGGCTTCCTATCTTTCTGATCATTCCTTTTTTGTCTCCCATGCTAATGACACCTCTTCTCATGTCCCACTTATGGTGGGATTGATTTATAGCTGTATCCTGGCAATCTCCTATTGGGTGGTCAAGTGCCATCTCAAATTAAATCTTGCTAAAACAGAATTGATTATTTTTCCACCCAAACCTGGACCCACTCATACCTTTTCCATTCTAGTCGAAGGTGCAAATCTGTAACCATGGTAAATTGTCTTGGAGTGAATTTTGACTCTGCTCTTTCCTTCTCTAAACACATCTCTGCCACTGCTAAATACTGTCGATTTTTCCTTTACAACATTGCCAAGATCCACCCCTTCCTCTCTCACTACACTGCTAACACCCTCATGCATGCTGTCGTCCTATCCCGCTTAGACTACTGCAGTTTTCTTCTATCTGGCCTTCTAGCTTCCCACCTCTCCCCACAGAAGGGACAGCCTTTATCCCAATCTCTCTCTGCTCCATGGTTCCTGTAAACAAATCATTTACTGAGTTCTCCTTTTAACATTCAAGGCACTTCACTATGTTGCCCCTCCCTACATTTTTCTCACCTGTATGCCCATACATTCCTCAATGTCAACTGCACTCAAATGACACATACCATTACTGCCCTATCTCATCTTAAACCCTTTTCTCTTTCTCCCCCATACATCTGGAATTCTATACCCCTTTATCTTTGCCAGGAACATTCCCTCTGCACTTTTAAAAACTAAACTGAAGTCCTTCCTTATCAAGCACTAGAACTGATTGTTATGTACTGTATGTATTTCATTTTATCTTTACTTAGTTATTTCTTCTTAGTATATGTATTTATTGACCATTGTCTATGTATGCAAATTTTCCTCCCACGTAGATTGTAAGCTCTATGGGACAGGGACCTCCAGCCTCTTGTGTCAACCAACCTAGCACTTAAGGTGTTGTACCCTTGTGATATTATACTTGTTTTATATAATGCAGTTTTCCTATGTGTGTACTATATTTATGTTGCTGAATTGTACAGCACTGCATAAATTTGTGGTGCTTTATAAATAAAAATTATACATACATGCATAATTATAATGTGAAGATTAAAAAAATTGAAAGACTAGGGAGAACGGAGAAAGATTATAATTTTACATATACGGAGCATTTTTCTTTGACTGAACTGATAAAATCCTACTAAATATTATTACTTTACTTCAGATCGGCTGAATTTATTCATCATGAATATTCAGTAGCTTAAGCATAAGAAGTATGGAAATCGAGGTTAAGTTTTCAGATGTGATGAAAGGCAAGATGTAGAAATGTATATGCTGGTGTGCATTGTGGGAATAGTTTAGAACAATTTGCAGTGAACAGAGAAACTGTGTACTTTTACTAGTAATAGATTATGAAAGATCTCTAGAGATGATTAATAAAATTTCATACATACTAATACTGATAATATTCCTCATTGTACAGTAGGTTAAAGGACGCATAATAGATTCTCTTTGGTTACCAACCAACCGACTTTAATATTGTTAGCATCATTTAAAATATCTGTCATTCTGTAAAAGAGTGATGCATATGGTAAATGAAAAGAGAGAAAATCAGATGCTGGAATACTAAAATAAACAGTACCTTAAAGTCTTATTATTCTAAGCTTTATACCCCTGTAGCTTTCAGAAAAATGATCCCTTTTGGGATTCCATCAAGTGACAGACTAGCAACTTTATATTGGCTGGCATTAACCAGGAAGTAAATGGTACTGAATTTGGAGGCTGATTTTTAGGTATTTAGCATCAGGTAGAAATGGTGTGCTTTGTTATAATATAATATAATATAATATAATATAATATAATATAATATAATATAATATAATATAATATAATATAATATAATATAATATAATATAATATAATACAGTATAATATAATAGGATTATTTCTAGAGATGGGCGAATTTCTCAAAAATTCAATTCGCCAGGTTCTCTGAAATTTTAGCAAAAATTCGGTTCATCCCGAATTTATTCAGATTCTCAGACAGCAGATTTCCACAGCAAATTTGCGACTGTGACAATTTTCCCATTGTAAACTTGTGACTGTGACCGATATTTCCATGGTAAAGTCGAAATCGAGACAATATTCTCATTATAAAGATGCAGCAGCGACAGTAGCAGTCTATTGAGACTGTCTTTAGTTGGTGAATTCACAACTTTACTCAAAATTTAGCCAATAACCCCCCAATAATCTTTCTGACCAATCCTACTGCATCTTTCATTCTGGCTCTAGTTTTTTTTCCCTCTGTTGGTATTTCAAAGACTATGTTTAGACGCCCACTGTTCATAATTTACACATCTTTCCCCTGGTAAATTATTCAGATATGCTGGATTACCATAACATCTATGTGTGGATTAAACTGAAATCGACATCTCCTGACCTCCATTCTAGGCTGACTCACTATTCAACATTTTCTTGCCGCTATCTCATAATTTAAGATCTGTTGCTACTTTAAATCTATTATGGACAAAACCGAACTTGTAATCTTTCTTCTTCAGCCCCCAACTTCATGCATCACCATCAAAGTAAACAATATCGTAATAACCTTGGTTACCTATGTTCTTTTCCTAGAATATTTCTTGGACTTCTTGGCCTTATTATTTACATTATTTCCCCACACATTCGAGCAGTTTTCTTATTATTTTCTTATAGTTATGAATAACCACTGATTCTGCCAACCCATTGTGTTTATATACCTTTGTCATACTTCTGTATCACTTATATCAAAAGCTCTTGTAGCAGGGTCTTCTCCTATATTTGGAAACTGAGTAAGATTTTGTTTTTTCTTGTATGATACCCTTTACTGTGTAAAGGGCTACAGAAGATCTTTGCACTATATACATTAATCATTTATAATATTACACAACTCCAAATGCAATGCACATTGTATATTACATAATATCTATCCCCAGATACAGTGCAGTTGGACCGTAAGACAAAACGAATCATCATAATTTTCCAAAAAACACAGAGCAGTTTCTCCAGCAGATGTAACGGGATTATTCACTAAAGTCCGAATTGTTGCGTATAGGTGTGAATTCGCCAGCTAAAGACAGTTGCAATAGACTGCTACTGTCGCATTCGCCTCTTTAAAATAATAATGTTGTCACAGTCGTGACTTTACTATGGGAAAATTGTCACAGTTGCAATTTTAAAATTGTCATGGTCTCGACTTTACAATGGGGAAATTGTCACAATTACACATTTCTTATGGGAATCCACTGTTTGAGAATTCAGCAGTGGAATTTGCACCTTAGTGAATAACCCTCATAATGTCCAGTAGCCATATACCAAGATACAATGCCCCTTGCCCATCTTATTTATGCTCACATTTCAAAGTCCCCAAATTTATAAGCAGATACAATGGGAAATAGGGTCATTGCCAGATATACTACATAAGTCCTATAAAATAAACTCAAATTTAGTGTCCTATATGCTGTTTCTATCATACACATAAGCAGATATAGCACAGTATTTGTTGTCCTTTGTAATATAGTAATTGTCCTTTTTATAACTTTACTGTTAGTCAGTGTTTGACCTTCTACGGCTTCTTAGATACTTCCTTTGTTTCATTTTGAAAAGCTGCGCATTGACTCATTTGAAATATTACAGGTGCCTTGAGCAAATACAGTTATAGTCTCCTGCAATATTATTTTCAAAAACCACTATAAATGAAAAAAGAAAATACACGAGCCATCATTTTGGTTACTTTATCTGTCTTTAATGTTGTCTTTGTTACTTTGTTCTTCTTGGTTGAGTGATCTTTTTTTTTTTTCCCTCTGAACAATTCCACAAACTGAGGACCAATCTTACATTTACTAGGTAGCAAGACACTTTCATTTGTGTGGATGGGAAAGATATAAAACAATTCTTCTATTGAAAGCAATAAATTTTATGTGACTATAAAAGATCTATTTTCGTTTAAGAAGCCATACTACAACAAGTCTTAGTGAACTTAAAACACAAGAGCAGAGCTCTTCTGCCAGGGATATTTGTTTTGCAACTGTCAGACAATTTCACTTAAATACATTTTTCTGAATAAGTTTGACATTTAACCTCTTCACTGACAACCAATATACTAGTTCAGCAGAGCACAGATAACTTTTCAATTGGTTAACATAACTTTTTAGAGCGAATGCCATTTTTACAATGATTTTGTTGAGTCCTTGCTGTCCAGTACTATTCACTTGATAAATGATTGGATTTCACAGGGGTTCTTTTGCAATTTCAGTTGATTAATTAAAGGATCTATACATTTAAAAATATCTATTATTGCAAGACAGATGTATTTAAACAGCCTTAGCCTGACAACCCCCCCCCCCCCCCCCCCCCCCCTTTTTTATTCTCTTTCACAGATTCAATCACTGTAAGGCAGGCTTCTCAAGTAACCAGAGCATGTGCTTATGGAATTAAGGCAGAAGTGAATGTGTCCCATCAATGGTTTGCTTCATAAACCCTTGTTTTCATTTTTGATTTGGCAAAACTAGAATTAAAATGATCCTAACTCTAACATAAATAGGTTTCCAAGAAAGCAGAGCTGATAATGTTGAAATAAAAACTCCATGTCACTTGTATTTCATTTTGAAAGAACTCCTGGCACTCATGGGTACTAGTTATCATATTTTGTGTGAATGACACATGATCTGTGGTATGCACCCCCCATATTTACTCAGTAGAAGTTAACTAAAACTGTGATTAAAGAGAAATGTACCTGTAGGAAGGTATTTCAAGTAACTGCTTCACTATATCCTTACATATTTATTTAATAGCCCACAAGAAAGAGGCTCTATTATGATTGATAATATGATAATATTATAATATGATACTCTAGGGATGCTTTAAGACAGCAGTTCTCAACATATCTTTAGCCGCAACCCCAGCAATGATGTCATCACGCCGAACGCAAGTGTATGTGAACGGACTGCCTGTAGACTAATAGAGGAGCGGCATGTTCCAATGGTCATAGGTGACCCCTGTGAAAGTGTTATTTTCATTTTTACTACCCCACTTTAAGCCCATGGTTGGGGGTTATAAATGGCAGTAATTGGCATGATTTTTCAGTTTATTTAGCATTTCATATCAGTTCCCATAATAAAACTCTAAGGCTGACTTGTATGATATGCAACACAGTGTCAGCCTTGTGCATGAGACAGCAGATTGGTTTCTTTTAAAATGTTTCTGTGTTTGTTACACAATAAATTTATCTTTCAGGAATCAAAGTTGTTTTTCTTAATACATTTTCTTATGTCTCTCTATTTATATTAGATTCGGATGTGGATGAGGCAACAGTCATAGGTTGTAAGCTGTAGAGGTCAGGGAGCTCAAAGTTCCTGGAAAAGAAAAGTTCAGTACTTTCTAACATTTCAATATTAGTACAGTTACATAAGGGCAAAGATGATTCATGCAGACAGAAGTGCAAAAGAGCAGAAGATGCCTACCTGCATTACCTACTTTTTGAGGTGGGCTTTGAAGCAAAGCTCCATTAGTTTCATTGTTAACTGTAATACAGGGAAAAAAAAGACATAAAACCCCATGCCTCAATTTTATTCCAATGCACAGATCAAGAACCAACTGAAATAATAACATTAATTGCTTTGTAAACAGCTAACCATTATTTGCTGGAAATCCCTTGGCCAACTTTATTGGAAAACTCAAGCATGATTTATTACTAAGGAACAATTATATATTTGATATAAGTTTATTCTTTTAGGCTCAAAACTCAAAAAAAATCAGCAATGGGGATTGTTAAAGAAAGGAAACTAAAAGCTCAAAAAGAGTTCCTTTCTATAGGTTAGCCTAACTTAAAGGGCAACTGAAACCTTAGTACAATTTAGGCTACGAATAATGTTCCTTATGTTTAGTGTTTATTGCACCAGCTCATATGTGCACCAACCCAATAGCATAGTTGCTACTGGAACTAGACATCTTTATTCTCCTTGTAAGTTTTCTTCTTTGGATAAGTGGCCCTGCACATAATCGGTCTAATATTAGATCTGCAGCAATAAGGATTTTATAGGTGGTTATAGTGAACAGAATGTGACAAGACCTCTAAATGTAGATGAAATTAGAAGTAAAAGTTTGTCTAATTCTTTATCTGTTAGATTAATTTGACAGATACACTTTTTTTAATGTTTTTGTCAGCCTATTATTCCACAATCCCTAAATAGTCTCTCAGTAGTCTCGAAGTAATGCAAACTTACAGGACCCAGGGTACAATGAGCATATGTAATGCATCTAGTGCAACGTAACACGTCTAGAAGTATAGGTCTCTTGTCTCAGGGGAATACTACTCTACCACTGTATGATTGGACAAGTACATTAAGGGCCTTATTGACTGTAGTTCGAATTCAACTGTCCACTTCGCCTTGCTGCATTGCGAGTTGCATGTCCAAAATAGTTGCAAATTCACTTCTCATTATAGACTAACCTGTGAATACACTTGTCAAGCAAGCAGACAGTGGCGAATGCTATAAGATGCGTAGTGTGGCATAGTCAGTCAGATAGAAGTAGGATGAGAAGTCATGCAGAGTGAGGCGAGTTGGACAAGTGAAGAAAGTGACATCAGTCTCACACTGTCCCACTAACTGTATTCTGTGAATATTCTATTTATTTCTATGTCACCTTGTCACTAGGTCATATTATCATTTACTCACATTCGCCATTGTCACTTTTGAATGAATAGTTGCCTAACGGAACACTGGAGCCCTGCCATCAACCCCCCAATTCACCACTCTGAAGTGGCAATGTCAAACAACTGAATTTGGAGCAGCTCACTGTAAGGTTACTACTCATAATTGGGCCCAAGGTGGAACCTGTGGCACAACTAGCTGGGATGGAAATTCAAACTTTCTGGTATTCACTGATGCACTTTTGGGGACCCAGACTTACTGCTGCAGAAATGCTAGGGTACTGAAGCGACCCAGGAGGAGTAAGCAAAGACCAAACCAAGGTATCAGGATAATAGCAAGGGCAGAATCAGGAGAGCCAGATCAGGAAATCAAGGGGAGTAGAAAAACATAGTCAGACAAAAAAGCCAAAGGTCAGGGATTCCAGAAAACAAAAAACCAAGGTCAATAACACATATAATCAGTAAACAAGAGCTTCAGTGGAATTTCATAAGAGGAATACCAGCTTGGGCAAGGACAGGAGGAAATGACCTTATATTTAAAGGCCTGGATAATGACAGAGAGGAAACACCTCAGCAAACCATTAAAGCGGGCAGTGATAGATCAGCACCAAGGACAGCACACACAGAAAAACTCAGGTTTATAAGATTAAGCTCAATGGAGTAGTGGTAAAAGCCACCCGGAGTACAGCAGGCTCCCAGTTTAATTCCTACCAGAGACGCCACGCCGTGAATGCCTTTGACCCACACCACTACTAGAACGGCAAGGTGATTTCCTGACATTCACCAAGTTGCATTTGCTCCTTTAACTCACTCCACAGCTTAGATAATAGAAGTACCTACGCACACAGAGTAATGCAATGATCTCTATAAGTTCACAAATATCGTTGGATATTCTCCATTTCCCAGATTTTAATCAATAAGCAAATGTGAGGAAGTGGCAAATAGATGCAAATTCATAGCTGTGTATGACTATTCAGAATATAGTCAACAAGGCCCTAAGTCCTTTGAATAAAGTTGATCATTTTCTAAATCTTACTTAGTCTTTCCATCTTCTTTTAGATAAATTCAGTTATGGATTTGAGGTAGAGTGAATGAAATATTTATAGAATATGCCTAATCCTGCCCAGTATGCGTAGGATGTTGCAAAATTATAGGCACACAGTTTTATTCACATTTTACAATTAATGCTTATTGTGAAGAATGTTCTTATGCGCTTCTGAAAAATGTGAATCTGTTTTTTATTCATTTTTACCTTTACACCCCCAACCATTCCAAAATATATAGTCTTTGACTACAGAATATAAATGTTAGAATCAGACTGTGATTGGCGTCAGTATGAAATTTAAAGGGGTGGGGTTCAAAAAATGTTTTGATACAAACGTTCTATTAAATGTACAGTATTTAAAATAGGAACCTATACAAGCGGCATATATTTGCCATATATAATTATTTAATTATAATGCCTCTTTCTGCTGATGAACAGATGGAAAACTCATTTATCCTTTCTGTAGTAATATGCATTTCTAAATTCTATAGAAACACATATTTTGAGTTGTATGTGACCCTATACTTTTCGATTCTACTGATTTTTTTTCTTATCAAAAATTATCACTCAGTGGAAAGCAGCACATTTTGTAGTGTTTTTCAATAGGATCATCCATATCCTTTTTTGTCAAAAAACTTACTGTTGACTGTGGCTAAGTGCCATGACCAAGTCTATATGGAACAATGATTTATGCCAGACGGAGGCAGGAGAACACTTTTAAGCAATAGAATTTGTTTTGAAAAGTTTTGTAAATAGGTGCAAACAGCGATATTGATTTAAAAAAAGGCTGTTTATCCAGCATTAACGAGTCAAAAAATATTACAAGCAAAATTTATTAAACTCGGAAAGAACGAAAGCGGTCTTTCTGAGTTTACCAAGTGAAATCTTGCATTGTTCTCGTGAGATTTTGTTTGAAATTTCGAGATCGAGTTGATGGAAAGGTAGCCATGCTACTAATGCAAAGTGTGACTAACCTTTCCATTGAAAAAAATTTCAAAAAAATTGAGATTGATCAACTTGATCTCAAAATCTTGCGAGATTTCACTTGGTAAACTCGGAAAAACAAAGAATGGTCTTTCTTTCCGAGTTTAATAAATTTCACCCGTACGACTTTCATAAATATCGCAAATAAAATGTCTTATACAGCCATACTCT
>WMED01000280.1:0-38217 GCA_019650415.1 Pipa parva
TCAAATATATGTTAAATAATTTTGGGTTCCCTTGCTCCACTCATTGCTTCATATATTCTTTTGCTGTCTTCCCCTGTGCAGGGGAGCAGTACAGTATTTTTAATTTTAATAATTTTAATTGTTTACTTCCTTACTGTATGGCAACTGGCTGGTATAGTTTTGTTGAGAGTCTTTCTCCCTCTCTTCAAATCAACAGTCTTTAAATATTTATAAAAGTCAAAAAAATTGCTCCTGGTATATAGATATTGACTTACCTTTTACTAGGTTGAAAATATCGATATCACCGATATCGATATGTATTAAGTCCTTTAAGACCTTTTCTTTTTTCAAGGAAAAGTGTTCACCTGATTGAGAGTGGCAAAAACCCATTATTCTCTATGGAGATGGGTTAGAAAGAACATTTTTCTATGTCCCACTAGAAAAAAAAATCAGCAATATCGATATCAATTGAAAAGTATCTCCATTGAAAGTAATGTAAAGTGTCGCAATATTAACTCATCAATATTTATTGATATTGATCTTTTTCGATATCGGTAAATTTTATTTGGTGCTGCATCGAAAATGCGGTAATAAGAAACAAATGTCAATAACAAGGTGAAAAACATTTAAACCGAGTGAATAGCGCTGAAAAGGTCGAAATGACCTTTATAAATATCTCGCAATTTATGAAGCATATGAAGGGATCTACACTTTGGTTTATTATATTATAAGGATGTTTAGATAGATACAGTACAATTCATTTTAGCTGGCATCATTTCTGCTATTCTGTTTTTTGCAGTTAATATAAATATATACAGTGCATGGTTTTCTTAATTGACAAAGCATTAGTGTACTAGGAAAAAGAATGTTATAAAAGCATTTGTCTAAATTCAGTTCTCTATGGACTCATGGTTTATCTGTATTTTATACCCCACGGGATTGAATATTCTGTGCAGTCAAGTCATATCTGTGTCTGAGCTGACCTTTCATTTTTCCTTACATAAGAGGGAAAAAAAATCAGCCAGCATATTAACTAACTGATTAACTAGAAGTCTTTGTCATTAGCATTAAGCCGTTTAATTTTTTGATGGGTTTTCAAAGCGCAATGTAACCACCAAAAGCCATCAGTGTGAAATGGCAATGCAAATAAATTGTACCATTTTTAGCATTTCACTTTTTTATGGCCAATTTTAGCACTTGAATGGTCTGTACACCAAAAATCACAAAATCATATCTGCATTAAATGATAATATACTGTATATACAGGCATATTTATCAAAGGACAACACATATTTTTGTTGGTTTACCCATTATTTCTTCACTTTTTATTACTTTTATTGCCAATTTAGAATACTGTATATTTTATCTATTGATGTCTGGTTTTCTATTACAAGTTTTTAAATTCTCATTTCCCCTATTCTAGAAGTAACTAGCATTTGTGTAATGGGGTAAAAAAAAAAAGTGTTGAAATATATTCTTTTTTTTGTCCTTGTATGTAAAACTGGAAAGATAGATATGTTTACTAATGGTCAAAATATCAGTTTAAAAAACAAAAATAAAAACAGACACAAAATATTTCCCATTTTCCATATAATTTTAATACAAATTGACACTTTTCAGGCGTGCATTGACCAGGATGGGAGTGGCGAAGGTGTTTTAGGGAAATCAAGTTGAAAGAAAGAAAAATGTATTTTGGGGTAGATAAATGGCGTAAGGTTGAAAAATAGAAACATCCCTGTTAAAATTCCAATGGTATTGAAGATGAGGGGGAGATTTACTGAGACTATTTTGACAATATCAATATGTTTCACCTTGTTTCCCTTTCAATTTTCATTTCCCGGCACATTTGATTCCCCCAGATTTATAAAGGTTCATAAGAATGCTTCTCCATCAAAATAAATCATTATTGGTAAATATCGACCAGTTGACAGTAGAACACTTTGTAGGCTCACTTTCCATTTCAGACCCAATATTGACATTCTTTTTCAATGGGAAATCTTTTCCAACTATGTTTAGGAACCAACTCAATGGGAAATAATAGGTTTACACCAGCCTGAGACAGGGGGACCCTTTTGGCCAATAAAATTGTCTAAGTTCAACTTATTAAATAGGCTAAAACAGCAACATTGATTAAAATAGGCCATTTCTCCTGCATTAACTAATCAAAATATTTTTCGATTTAAAAAAATAGGAAATATGAGTAAAAACAGGCAAAGCTGTTAAATAGTTCAAATGGTCAAAAACAGCTACATGACCACATTTCCCTGGGGTAAATTCTTTAGATGCCTCTAAGGTCAATGACATTAAGTTGCTCAACTTGTAAAGCTTCAGATGACATTATATTTAAACTCCCAGAATCTCTCTGGTTATCTATGGATTCTACTGGTTGTAACTGCATCTCAGCATATGAAAGTACACATTGGACAGCTCTGATTTAGACTACTGACTTCACAAGAATTATAAGTTAAAGGGAAAATATCAGCGCATACAAAAATCCATCAAGGGGATGATGTTAAATAAGCATTTTTGATAAGTAATCGTTACATTTATATTTATAAATTATTGTGTAATAGTGTCATATTTTTACATACTGTGTTTAACTAACCTAATAATTTCTGTCCTTATGGATCCCAATTAATCTTGCTGTCAATCTTAGGGGGTTATTAATCATAGTGAGAAATCAACTGTCAAAGTGAATTCTCGTGACTTGGGGTTTCTACGCAATTATTCTCTACTCCTTATACACTAAACAGAGGATTCCCATAGTAAATTTATGACCGTCAGTATTCTCATAGTGAACTCACAACCACATCAGTAGCTGTCTACTGTGTTGTGTGTGACTGTCATTAGCTGGTGAATTCACCACATTGCAGAGTTTGCTGAATTCCTGAATATGGGGAAGTGGTGAATTCACACCTTTATGAGGTAATTCAGACTTTAGTCAGTAACTCCCTTAAACAGAAATGTGAATTACAGCTGAACTCACAATCAGCTACTAAGATTTTTTTTCAGAAGGACAGACAGCAAGACTAATTTTTTCCATAAATCATATAATGCTAGGCTGAAAAAAAGCATTGCAATAAAAAAAAAAAATTACATATCATCATATAAAATGAAAAGGCAACAATAAATTCTTTAGTAAAATTGTTTCCTTGACATCAGCTCCATAAAATAAATCTGCTACTGCACTTGCTCTGTTTGGTGAAACAGCAAGAACTGAAAGTAAAGAAGACCTTGGCGCTGGAGCCTAAGCTTCCTATGGATGAATAGTCGTGTGCAGCTATGAATTAAGAATTACTTCCCCATGTTCGCTTATTGAGCAAACTCTACCATATGGTCACTTTGACTGCACATGTACAGTTACTTCGACTATTGACCAACCAATGGAGTAAGTCAAAGGAGTGAATTTGAGGTGTACTGCTCAGAATTCAACCATTTAACTTTGTCACATTAGAGTGGCGAGTTGGGGGTTGATATCAGGGCTCTGCATTCTACTTCTTTTCCACTGCCTACACCACACAATACATCCAGCATTACTCATTAATATCTGCTTGTTTGTCAAGTTTATTCACCGCTTAGTCAATAACAAGAAGAGAATTTGTGACTAATTTGGAGATGCAACTCAAATTTTAGCAAAGTAAAAACAACAGGTGAATTCATGTTTTAGTCAATCAGCCCCTCAGAGTCTGGTGGGTGAGTAACTCCTCCTTCCTAATCACCCCTAGAGTGAACGAGCCCATAGTCCTCCTACAAAGAATATTAACTTGGGAAATTGTGATGGAAAAAAGTTTTATACACAATTTTCCTATTTTCTATACAGCTTTGTGTATTAAGGACTGAGTTAACTGTTATAATTATTTGTTATAAACATTCCATGGAGTTGTTTGATTGTAACACAGTTGTAGGTGGAGCAGACTTTACAAAATAAAAATGAAACAATTCCAAACACCATAAAATGAGTTTATGCACAGCTAATTAATTTAACCATGATGTTTAGAGGAACCAAAGCAGGGTGTTGATTATTGCGATGCGAGACGGGTGGAGGCTGTTTATATTTTTTGTCTGCTGTATACATTCACAAAATTACTTTTTCAGAAAGAAACCTAATTTATATGCATCTGCCTGATCTTGCTGACTTAAGATGAGGTTGGACTAGAATCCAGACCTTGAGGATATTTATATCACAGATTTTTTTTTTTTTTTTTACAATATGGAAGTTGTACAATTCTAATCAAGCTATGAACTCTCTCTTGCTTAATGTTCAGTCTTTCAAGTAAGAGTTGATACATTACTTTACTCTAGGCATTTTACATCAAAAACATAATCCAGCTTCCCCCTTTCTCCTGTTTAACACTATAAAAGTACATGATATGAACAGCAATTACTAGTTGTTTTTTTCCTTACAGTCAAACTGTCTAAAAGATGAAAGTCTTGGGTTGTGTCTATAAAGAAGTATTTAGAATACTAAATATGAATATGTACCCTGTATATGTAAGAAAGAAGGGCTTGTTTTAATATAGGATTTAATAACACTGTGTGGGTAACTAGTCAAATGGTTGTGGAGCAGGTAGCATGTTTTTAGGCAGTGAAACCCCTAAGTATATCAACAACTACCCCTTTAGCACCCAAGCAGACAGTTAAGCAGCAGTTTTCCTTTAAGCACAATTCATGTAACATTTAATGTAGAGAAAAAGTCCTACAAAAATAAACAGTTGTTTTACTCACAACACCGGTATCAATGCTCTGGTCACCTCTTACCAGCGTCTGATGCTGGAAACAACAGTCTTTACCCAGCAGCAGCCTTTGGTCTCTCTTCACTTAATCACAGCAGCAAAGCATAGGAACACAGGGAATTGGGAAGCCTTAGCCCTGACTTCAGGACCCTAACTGAGAGTTGGATATTGACCTCACTCTCTGGGGGATACCCCTTCAATTACTTCTGTTGTGACTTTGAGCTGTCGTTCTCCTAGTAGTTCTCACTATTTTGCCCTATAACAGTAACTAACCCTATGCTCACCTCTAAGCTAGGGAAAGTCTTCTTCCACAGGACTCCATCCTGTAACATCCCCCTAGGGCCGTCTTCCCCAGGAATGTCTTCACTCTCTCAGGACCACAGCTATAACAATAGCTCTGCAGGACAACTTTTTCCCTAGGGCACACCTAGAGGTCTCCTACCTCCAGGTACCCTTTAACATACAGCAATATGTCTCACTGGGTGGAACCTCCCCTCTAGCAAGCTGGGGAAGAGTGAACACTTTTACTAAGAGTCATATTCTCTATAAAGCCCCTTAATTAGTAACTCAGTTCACCTGAGACACAGGTGAGATTTCTGGATTAACTCTTCCAGTACTGGCTGTTGCTTTCTCTATATTATATGCTGCTCCAGTATGTTGCACACAATGTTGTACAGAAAATCAAATATACCACATAATACACATTACAACAATTTTACAATACACCATTTTATACAAAATCAGTGACATTTTATCTCAGTCTGCTACAACTGTTTTAACATAAAGTAATATTTTAGTGACATTTAGGGGCTTATTCATGAAAGGCCGAATAGTTGCGTAAAGGTGTGAATTTACATTTTTTGGCACTTTCCCATACTCATGTATTCAGCAAACTCTGAAATGTACCGAATACACAACTAATTCAGAAACTTCCTATAGTCACAGATTTAAGGGGCACTTAGCAATACTTTACATTTGCGTGCACATATACTTTGCCTATTCATCCAGCATCGGAGTCTGTCAAAAGAGCAAATACAGACAGTTCAGTAATATCAGAATGCTGCCTGGTGAATTAGTCTATTATCTAAATGTCTACACCTGCATTGTCAGGGTAACTGTGGATGATATTCTTAGTCATTATTAAAAGTTCTTATTTTGGATGTAAAACTGATGAATCCAGCACAACATCTGATACAATAGACAGCAGAATTGGTATAATTGGATGTATTTAATTATGCTATGTCTTAGCAACTTTTTTTAGACTTTAGCCTATTGATGACTAGTCACCATAGTTCCTTAGTAGTCCCCATTCATTTATGAAATGGTGATCAACCCTCAGCATTCTATAGACACATACACGAGTTAGTGGTGGGTGGGATGTTTTGCAGAGATGTTAGCGTGAAGGGGGAAGGTGGTCTCTGTCACTGACCACTGTCCTGGAGAATGTTTTGCCTTTAAACTGCCCTACTTTATCAAATAAAATAGACCAATCTTTTAATATAGAATTATTGTATTATATTTTTGCTTTTAAATGTTCTTCTGAGGACTACTTTCAGTTACTGATTTAGGGTAGCTCTTAAAATCTTTTACCAACTGGCTAGAGTATGACAGACACCCAGAGAGATACAGCACCATCTCCTGCCCAGGTTTGAACCCAGGACCTTTTTCCATCCATGCAGCATCTGTACCACTAAACTGCTTGCATGTCTGTGGTTTGGTCTGCTGTTTTGGCTAAAAGCTGTCCACTGGGCTGATTCTGAACTAACTAACAGACTGAAACCAGTCTGCTCAGCTGCAACCAGGGGTGGAACTTCGGCACAAATCAGCACCAAGGTTCCCTCTCCACGCGACACACCACAGGGGTCGCAGCAGTGGTGGCCAGGCCCCCTGATCACCACCTCGACTTCCACAACTCCTGTAGGCATGCTACTGGCTGCAGCCTATGCAGCCACTCCTAGCTCTATATAAGACTTGTTCCTTCCTATTTCTATTTGCCAGGTTGGTTTATATTATGCTGAAGCCTTGCTTCATTTTATTTTACAATGTAACAGCTTCTTTATTTTTTCAGATGTTGTGCCCCCTCTTCTGACCTTTGCCTGTCTATTGTTACAAACCTTTGCTGCTTGGACTTTAGCTTTGTCAACTTTTGCCTCCTGGTTCTATTTATATGCTTTCATTTCCTGCTCTTGCCTGGGTCATCAGATGTGGTACCTGCATCTTGGTCTTCCCCACAGCAGTAAGTCTGAGGCCCAAACAAAGGGCATCAGTAAATAGTGGTGTTGACTGGGCTCCTTGGAAGACCCAGATCCCAGGATTCTGAGCTTACTCCTAACAGTTCTTATCCCAAGCAGCTGCTTACAAGGAGCATGTCCTGACGTTCTGCTCAGTAAATATTCTAATAACTCATAGCTTCTGAAGTATAAGTATTGAATTTAAGAATTTAGGATAATGGACTTTGTTGTGCAAGATCATGTTTTATTTGGCAGCTTTTTGATATACTTTTTTTTCGTAACAATCTCTCTGATTTGTATACCTGAACATCTATAAAGTTGTATAAGTGTTGCAATGAACAGTAAAACGAATGGATGTTTTTGCAGGATTTAAATTTCCACAAACTGAATGAATTCTTCATTTTTCTTCATCTTCCAGACCATAAAAAACACACACCATCAACATTCCATCATGGAAATGATCTTAAATGACTTGTGGGTTACCAGATAATTATTCTCATACTAAAGCATACAGCTGTTTGCATATGCTGCAGCTACAATGCTCCCCATGGCTGTGCCTTGTAGTTGTAAGTCAGTAATTATAAATCAGGATATGTCATAAACGCAACAATAAATATTCTGTTAAGGGAACACCTCTATTTATTAATACCTTAATTATATTCTTGTACAAATAGATAAAAGTACATTTCACTGTCAGTTGGCATACTCTCAATGGCATGCAAGGAATCGCTAGTATCCCTTAGGTAAACAACTTGTTCAGTCATACAAGGTTGCCAAAAAAAGAAATGCATCTTCTGTTTTTTCAGTAAGTGACCCCTTTTGCAAAAATAATAGGTCATAACTCATAATAACAGGCGAGTGCCATGTTTTTGTACTTTAGGTAATGTATAAAGTGCAGGCTTTATTGGATTTTGAACACGTCAACAATTTCTAATGTGTTGTAATCCAATTATTACAAATTTTTCATCTTAATTTTTTTTCTGAAATTTAGATGGAATTTCATTGTGAAGTCAGATATTAGTTCCCAACAGCTATTTTTATTTGGCAATTGTCCAAATATCTCCTCTCTGTACATTTCTTAGTCAATAAAAACATTTCCTCCTCCCTTCCTTGTCTGCAGGCTTAATTATAATCTGCTTATTATTTTCTAGAGAAGTGAGTGCATCCCTCTCCAGTTTAGATAAATTGTGAAGATGTTTATACTGTTCCTTGTATATCTTCTCCATTTCAGAGATGATCACGTTACTTTATACTCTCATAGCTGGTTTAACAGTAATAGGATCAAAGTCACTCTTTCCCTTAAGCACTTTCCCCTCTGGCTTTAATGAAGTACTGTTTATATAATGATCTTTTAGCCTGATATTTCTTATAAAATGATAATTGCCTATTACATGTTGCAAGGGTGAAGAACTCACAGAGAGAATAAAAGCAAGCCCTTTTCTCTGATGTGCTGTTTCCACTGCTGGACCATTTAAAATCCAAGAAACATATATTATATTGTACTTTTTGAGCATAGTGGATTATTTGCACAACATTTATTTGTTTTACATTCCCTTTAAGAGGGTGCTGTCAAGTAAAATAAAGTGCTGGTGATGATTACATTTTATTTTTGTCATAAGTTGTTTAAATTGCATATTTGGCATTGTATATGGAAGTGGTCCTATAATATTACCAAAACATTGGAGGTGTAGAGTGCTACACACACATATATATATATATATATATATATATATATATATATATATATATATATATATATATATGTAGCATAGTCCATATAGAATTATCTAACAATAACAGCTTGCCTAACCCCTGCCTTGCTCTATCCCGCAAACCCCATATCTCAGATTTTATGGAATGCCTATTGGATAAAGATTTCTTGGACCACTTTGTGCAAGTTGTCACTGGTATCTAGAACCACAATACTTGGACACAAAACCAAAGTTTGAGCAGAAATTGTCTTGCCAAAACTCACAACTCATTGGTTCATAAGGCTGGTAACTCCTACAGTATCTACCAATTTTGTTTTTTGTTGGAGCCAAAGTAAATATCACATTTGCTTTGTCTGTTTCAGCATACTGTTGCAGACATCTTTCTTTTTATACGTAAAAAATCACCACCCATTGCCTTTATCAGTTGGATTTTAGATGATACGTATTCATGACTTAGGCTGAAAAGTCCTACAAAATGAAGCTAAATTCACCTTGAATCTAAAATATATCATAATTTCTAGAAAAGAAAAACATTTTGCATATTTGTTAAAGAGTAATAACAGTAAAACAATATGTTTCATAACGATAATAGCAACCTACTGCTTGTCTCAACATTTACCATTTTTGTTTTACTGACCTTGAAAAAGTACATTTTTTAGGCAGACATGCAAAACTTAACCAAAAAAGCAAATATTTAAGGGGTTATTGACTAAAGTGAGAATTCAACTGTCGAGTTCTCAAACAGCAGATTCCCATGGCAAATCCGTGATCATGACAAATTTCCCATTGTAAAGTTGTGACCATAACAATTTTAAGACTGCGACAATATTTCCATAGTAAAGTTGTGAGTGCAATAATATTCTCATTATAAAGATGGGACTGCGACAGTAGTAGTCTATTGCGACTGTCTTTAGCTGGCGAATTCACACCATTACGCAATAATTTGGACATTAGCCAATAACCCCCTTAATCTAAAAAAAAATGGGGTTCCTGATCATTTCAAAAACACTGAAACTTACAAAAGGCCTGTCCACTGCTAGATTTTCAGCACAACAGTCTGGTGCCATTAGATGACTCAGATAGAAGGTCCCCTCTTTCTTAAATAGGAATGTAGGTGATGTGGACCAGGCAGATAAACTATAACTAAGAAAGATGTTGAGTTTTTAACATTTAAATTCTGAACCTGACATTTGTGAATTCAATTTGCATGAAATTGTAAGTTCAACTGATAAAGTGCTTTAGTTCCCTGCGTAACATAGTCTGTGATTATTTGCACAAATGGGCTTGACAAGTTAGTGATTGCGGCACCAAATATTCTGTGCCTGTGAGTTCATGAAATGTTAAAGAGTTTGATGAATACACAAACTCTGAGAAGTGGAGGATGGACGTGAATTCTGACCTGTACGGACTATTCAGACTTTGATGAATAAACCCCCAAATGTTGATCAAGATTCAGAGAAAAATAAAATTTTATGCAGACCAGCTGCCAGTTCATCAAAAATATAGAACTACAAGCCCAAACAGGGAATAGTTTCAAAATGTAATAAGCACTATATGTTTTGAGCCCAAGAGCTCATTATCAGGTGTACATAACTGAACAAACATGAAACATTTAAACATTAATACACCCACCCCCTAGTGTCCATTGGTGAAAGACCAGGATCACATGATCATCAGGGATACTCCTGTTTAAAGTCCATGCAGGAACAACCTTGTTTTAAAGTCCATACTAAGGAGGATTATAAAGAAATCTCACCCCATTTACAGCCACAAAAAAAGAATAGAAATAAAAGCAGACGTGATAGCACTGCTATACGCCTACTTTCAGCAAAAAAAAGGGTCACTAAATGTAATTCATATACATATGCTTAATACTGTGCACTGAATATTTATAATAAAGAATAAGCCTCACAATTGAAACATTTGTTTCAGATCCCATTGTTAGTATCCAAACTATATTCCTGGATCAGTCACCACAAGATTCAGTTACTTATAACATGTCATGAGCCACATTCTGACTAGGGCAGCAGCACACCTCATTGCTAGGCAACGAGATACTGCCAAAGCTTCTCCAATCACTGCCACACGCTGTTCCTATGACATAGCTGCTAAACGAGCAGTCATTCAATCAATTCCACATGATTAGTTGATGATTCTGTGTTGCTGTAGTCCTTCATGCTTCTTGCATTGTCAGTTCCTCTGTTCCTGCTCCCAGTGGGTTACAGTTCTGCTCTTTCTGCGTTACTCTGTTCCTTGCCTGTGTGCTCCATTGAGGTAAATTTCTTCATTTCTGTTCTCCAGTATTCCTCGATCACAGTTCAGCTGTTCCAACACTTCCAAGTTCCAGTGTGTTGTAGCTCCTCTGTGTTGGGGAGGTGGGGCATGTATAAAACAGCAAAATGGATGCCTTTTGTACTGTTAGGGAACATTACAATGCAGAAGCTCATCAATTCTTAATGGTGAGTCAGAGCTCAAAGTTTTAAGTTTTATTTAATAAGGAATTTGTCAGGCAAGGCGGAATTTATGAGGAGAAGGAGGTGGCAGCAACTAGCACCAGGACTAAGGGCGTGGAGTCTAAGGTAGATCTGGTGTTCGCCTAGAGCCCCCGCAAGGAGGTTAGGGTTTAGCTGCAGGTCTACCCAGGTCACGACCCCTCATACTGGACTAAATAATTATTAAGACTATAAATATCCACAAAGTGCGGAACAGCAACTTAGGCACTGACAGGCTGAGAACCAGATACTGAGGCACAGGCAGGTTGATAACTGAGGCACAGGCAGGTTGATAACTGAGGCACAGGCAGGTTGATAACTGAGGCACAGGCAGGTTAATAACTGAGGCACAGGCAGGTTAATAACTGAGGCACAGACAGAACACAAGCCCCTAGAGCTTCACTTACAAGCTCTATACTCGGGCACTGAGAATAGCCGACAGGCTCCTTAAATAGGAAAGGAGCCTGTCAGCTGACCGCGAGACTCGCATCATATGCGGGTGCTCGTGACGTGCGCGCCTGTCCTCTGTGCGCGCACATGCAGAGAACGCCGAAGAGGACAGGCGACGCGCCCGACACCTCGAGGAGACCGGCGCAGGAGCAGACAAGAAAGGTAAGTAATCTTCCTTACAGAATTAAACCAAAGTTTAGTACTTCTTTAAACTTAGCAGCAGAAGTCTTGCAAGCAATCAATAAATATACGCATTCGCATCACCAGGTTTTAATGCTGCTTTTGCAAGGGTTTCCTAAAATTGAAGGAGGTTAATAATCATTTTAGTATATTTCAGTGGCAAAATGAGCCAGCCATGATGAATAGGATTTTTATATCATTCTTCTGGCAGAAATATTTGACAATGCACACCTTTTATATTGAGTAGTTTTGCCTTGTAGCACGGTCATATACAAAACAAAATAGAATAACTAGATAAGATGTTCCCAGCTAAACAGTAAATGATATAAGTGGAATGAAACTGGTTGAAGCACAGTCTAAGGGGTTTCATTGATTTCTACCCACTTAGTCACCTTGCTTTGCTAAAGGTCTGTTAAGAGTCATGAATGAAACTTCTAATAAAGACAACCACTTTGCACATAACTTCATTATCCAATAACAACCAACTCCAAACTTATAGTGCTACGGTACACTGTTGTAACCTATTACACTAGATCTATTTTTTCTTAGCAACCCCGCTGATTACTATATCACGTTGAACAGTTCCTGTGCCAGAGTTAAAAAGCATAGAACTGTTGATCAATCTCTGAAATAGCTTAGCGCTGAAAAACAAGACGTACGATACTTCAAATATTCATTGTTCATCCTATTACTTGCGACAAAATGAGGGCCTACAAAAAAAAATCTATTTCCATTACCTATGAGGAACAGGCCGCCAAGCAGAAAAATCTCAAGGAAGACAAAAAGAGGTCACCTAGGTGGGAAGAAATGAAATATATGGGAAACTAACAGGCGTGTTCTTCTAAAATAAATACTGCAGAGAAGGAAAAAAACACATAAATTCTTTCTTTCTGAAGATGAAATTACATTTTTTTTCTAATCTGAAGGTGTAGCTATTCTATATCTCTAAGAGCAAAAAGAGAAATCTAAAGGGATCATTCCAATCATCTTGGCTATAGTTACACATATATTTCATATTCCTTTAGATGGAACTGTTTTTCTTTGAGGACAGCTACAACTCAGTCTAATTTATTATCATTGAAATGATTAATTCCAGTTACTAGACTGCCTTACTGACCTATCAGTATTATTCTCAGTAATATAATAGCAATATAATAAACAGAATCATATAATTCTGCTATTCTAGAGGCTTCTGCCTCATCAAATTTTACTGAATACCTACAAATAAACAGCATTTGATATTTTTACCTGTGAGTGTATGTTCATTTGAAATATACTACACTGATAAAATATACCAATAATTATTTTAAATATTCTACACTGGTTAAACTGCACAATACACTAAGGAGTACTCAAATATTTTCTTCATTAACATGTAAGCTAGATGCAGAGTTTACTTTATAAATATACCCCAACTTTCCTGTAAATGTGTTCTTTTCCTGCTGAATGCCAAGACAAATACATAAAAATAAATACAGTGGAGGTTATCAACAGAGGCAAACGTTACAGAGGTCAAGTAACTCATAGCAACCAATCAGAAGTTGTTTTTTCATAATACTAACATTCTTATACCAGTGAATGCTAGCTGGTGATTGGTTGCGGGTTACTAGAACTTTGTTAAAGGAGAACTATAGTCAGATTACATCTTTACATATGCAGTACTATACTTTAGTGCGGGGGTCGGCAACCTTTTTTGGCTGAGAGAGTCATATACGTGCGGCTCTGCTCAGCCCCTTTTGAATCCGGAGCCACTGATGATATATGTAACGTCAGCGGCTCCAGATTGGCTACCAACTCATGTCATACGTGATGTCAGCAGCTCCAGATTGGCTAGCAACCCAGAAGCGCCATGATGTTAGCGGATCTGGATGGGCTAACAACCCAGAAGCACTGAGAGAGATATGTCTCTTCAGTGCCTGCTGGTGTTTAGCTGGCAATCTGCGAGCCAGATGCAGCCATCAAATAAGCCATATCTGGCTCATGAGCCATGGGTTGCCGACCCCTGCCGTATTGAGCAGTGTTTCTCCCCAGTAGATGTTTCATGTGAAGCAGCATGGTTTATAACAGAGTACTGATAAACTCCCACACCAGGAAATGTGTGTAATATAACTGCTAAACATGAGAAGAAAAAGTTGCCTGACTGCAATTGGTTAAGCAGTGTGCTGACCTTTTGACTTCATCAGACATGCTTTGTTTACATTCCTGAAATGCAGGAAATTAGAGTCTGGGACTCTGGAAAGCGAACTTGTGTGCAGGCGTTACATTACACATGGCAAAAATGTCCAGGGGAGGGTTTTCACGGAAAACTGGCCAGTACACATCACACACGTTTCCTGGTGCAGGAGTTTTCTAGTGCTGTTTTTCTGAAGCAGGATAATTTATTACACATCTACTGGGGAGATACGCTTCTCACTAAGGTATAGTACATTAGAATTATAGGGACTGAAGGTGGGAATAGAGAGACAAGAAGAAAATATTTTGATCTCCTGTTTCCTGATGGGCCCCAGCACCCCAGTCTGCCACTGGCATTTCCACCATTATCTTAAGAACCAAACACGGCCTTGGTCTACTTTAAAACTCAAACATGGAATAAAATATCATCTTGTGAACATCACTAAATTGTTTGCAGCAACATTGCAGAGTTTCAGATTTGGAGAAGTGGCAAACTAACACAAATTTAGACACAAAATGCACACACCGCAGTGCTCTAATATCTAATAGTGTCCAATATTAGTGTCTTGTGTGCTGCTTCCTCTGGGAGGCCGCTTCACACCCCCTTTTGGCAGATCTTCATACATAGTGTTCTTTTAACACAAATTTGGACCAGAGTTGGATTTATTTGCCAGTTTGAGGGGGTTATTGACTAAAGTGGGAATTTGACTATTGAATTCTCAGACAGCAGATTCCCATAGCAAATACACGACCACAACAAATATCCCATTGTAAACTCACAACCATGACAATTTTCAAGTAGCGACTGCGTCAATATTCCCATAGTAAAGTTGCAATTGCGACAGCAGCAGTCTATTGCAAATGTCTTTAGCTGGTGAGTTCACACCTTTACGCAACAATTCGGACTATAGCCAATAACCCCCCATATCTTTCTAGTCAACTTATTTTACCCCGTCACTAAACTGTACTGACTGAGAATGACTGACTGTTCCAAAAATATGGCTTAGTATTTTAATAAAGACATCTAACTCAAGAGGAAACTGTACAGGTATCAGTCTCCACTGTTTTATTTCTGGCGCACCTTTGAACTGGTATAATACACTCTGTAAGATATTTTCAGGGGAATTCAACAGAAGCAATTGTTTGCAAAGCTCTAATTAACCCTGGCACCTAAATGGGGGAGGGGTTCTATGAACAGGGCCTGGCCACAGTGGAATGGGATAGGTCAGTGTGATTAATTGGAGGTGGGAGCATTGGAAGGGGGGAGGGAACAAGTAGAGAAAAGGAGAGAGTATAGAGGGTAGGGAACCATTTTAGATAGAGAAGAGTGAGGGTAAAAAATCCCCTCCCTCCATCCCTAATTAGTGGTGAAATTTGGGAAGGTCAGATTCTGAATTCTTTGGGGTTTATTTGTCTCAGCAACACGGGGGTATCTTGTCAGTCTGCCAGTTTTTTGGATCGGATATTAAAGTATGGATGCCTAAGATTAGGCAGTAAGGCTGAGGTTAGCATTGATAATGTTGGTAACTCTCTCAAGGGCTTGGCTACCTTATGAGGGAGTTGGGGGCGGTTGCGTTGGTAGGCAACCTGGCAAAGCGTACCCATTGTACTGGAGGAATGGGTGGCTAGTGGCTGGTACAAAAAGACTGGAAGGGCAGACTGACAGTATCTTGTTACATAATATGTTATTATGTTATGTTGTTTTTTGTTTTTCTTAACAAGAAGATGGTTATATATTTACTGTGGGAATTTTGGTGTTAATATTGTTGTACCAAATTAATAAAGCTGCGACCATTTAACATTCCTAAGAATTTGTGTGGTGGTTTTAATTTAATAGGTTAAGGAAGCAGGTTGGAGGTGCCCTGTTCAAGTAACCAACAGCAACTAATTAGCAGTTGTCTTTCAAAATCATGGTTCCCCTGTACAAATGAATGCTAACATCTGATTGGTTGTTATGGGTTACTAGACCTCTAAAATGATTGCTCCTGTTGATGAATTGCCTAATTATTTCTAACCCAAACCTTTCTCAGGCTTTATTTCCCCTTTAATTTAAGTTTAGTTCAATAATGTTGAGAATATTGGGATTCACATATTCAAAGATAACATAAGATGAATATATTGTATTTGCACATTCTGATTAAGCATTACGCCAACAATTCAGCTTTTATATCATATCCTAAGGATACTTCTGACTTTGCCTTGTCCTTGTCCACAGTCATATAAGAAGCTGCATGACCTTCAATGTATATCTTTATTTCTCATAATACAGTGAAAACTGTAATTCCTTCTTCACACTATACCTTGACTAAAGCATAGTTATAAGCACAGTCTGTCTTTATTAGTAATGAGGGAATTGTTCACTGTTTCAGTTATTTATTCTATGGATATGTTTAAATAGACATAAGAAAGTACTGCATTGCTTCCCTTATTTGCATCTTTGTGTACATTAATAGAGCAAGACAACTGAATTGTGAGGGTAGATATTCTTACATAGTGCATGTAAAAGCAATTAACGGAATAGGGTCAAACTTTATAGAGCTCTAGTAACCCATTGCAGCCAATCAAAAACTGACTTTCAGAATTCTAATTCCCACCATACTAGTGAAAGCTAACAGCTGATTCGGATGCTATGGATTGCTAAATGTCAGAAAATATTGCCGCTGTTCATTTCCTTACATTTATTGCATTGTGTTTGTTTTCTTGTTTGCTGATTGCAGCCATCTTTTATCTGAGCCAGTAGCAGTCTATTGTGTAGTGTTCAACCATCGTTAGCTGGCGAATTAAACATATCACAGAGTTTTCTGAATACCCAAATATCGGCAAGTGGCGTGTTCACACCTTTACGCTACAATTCAGATTTTAGTTAATAACCCCCTGTATTTAGTTTCAGCGACAGCATGCATAGTAGCGTATGTTGGTTAAAAAATGTTTAAACCTATCCGGCAGTAACTTTTCCAACTTTTCGACAGACCAGACAGCAAAAAACAGAATAAAATTAGTATTCTGTGCCGGATGCTGGGACAGCTGTTGAGGATTGATACATGGTATTAAAATCACATTTTCAGGATAAATGGGATGCTTTTCTCTGTATTTTGAGCTTAAAAATTAGCTTCAGTACAAAAGCAACAGGTGGTTTAAATTGTCTATAGAATAAATGGGTGCATTGTTTACTACGTACTGAGGGTACAACACACGTTTGAACTCTTGTTCAGGTAAATATCCTTAAGGGTGACTTACAATAGGAACTTGTATCTTATTGCTAAAAATGAGTGTTAACTTCTCTTCATCTCCTAAATCTTTAAGGCAAAACCTCATGGAAGTAATGCATTATGTATTGCACAGTTTTGAAACAAACATATATTTCCTGTTTTGCCCTACGTGACACATTACAGTGATTTATTAAAAAATAGAATTTCAATAAAGCCAGATCAATTAACTTTGCTAATGAAATATAGCTATTTTGATTGTTTCAGTTTTCATTCATTTTACAAAATATGGGGGTTAATCATCAACAGAGGCAATCATTTACAGAGGTCTAGTAACCTGTAGCAACCAATCAGAATTTCTCTTTCACAATATTAATTTTTCCCTATACCAGTCAATTCTAACAGATGATTTGTTGCTATTTTGTTACTAGACCTAAAGAAATATTGCCCCTCTTAATGAATTCCCCTTTTGTTTGTTGTGGTTAAGACCAAGGGTGGGAAAACTATGGCCTGTGGACATCTTTGGCCCTGCCCTTCTGCCATCAGGTGACAGGGCCAGCTCCTTAGCGTCGCATGACAGGGCTCGGCTCCTTAGTGCTCCAGCATTCCTCTCACAGGAAGTTGAAAGTTTTCAACTTCCTGTGAGAGAGGAACTTTGTAGCACTAAGGCTAAGCTCTAGATCAGACGGAGCCTGGACAGGGAGAAGAATGGGGGCCAGAACCAAGATAGTGCCTCCTTCTTCAGAGGGAAGAGAGTAGGAAGGAGGGGGCAGCACAATGGGGGAATGGGATGTTGTGGGGGCAGTCTGGCCCTATAAAGCCATTCCTATTTCTCAAAATTAATTGCCTTCCCCTAGTTTTGACACTGTTACCTTAACCATCCCATAATGTACTGTATTTGCTGGCGTATAAGACTACTTTTTAACCCTTGAAAATCATCTGAAAATTTGAGGATCGTCTTATATGCCAGGTATCACTTTTTTCTCTTCTTACCTATCTCCTCCGTTGCCCAGCTGTCTGTGCTGAGCGCTACAGCATTCCTTCCCCAGCATTGATGTAACTTCCTGTGAGTGACAGGAAGTTTAATCATTGCTGAGGAGAAGAGACGCTATAGCGCTCAGCACAGACAGCTGGGCAACAGAGGAGCTAGGTAAGGAGAGAGAAAAGGAGGGGGGTGAGCACTAATATAGTGCCCCCCTCCTTCAGAGGGCTTGTAGGGGCAGCACAGTGTGATGGTGCTCTGATAATCTTGGAGACAGGTAGGGCTGGGAAGGAAGGGAGAGCTGACCAATCCAAGCAGGATTTGCATTGGAAGAGGGGTAGTCTTATACAGCGAGTATATCCCAAACTCTATATTTTAACTGGAAAAGTTGGGGGTCGTCTTATACGCCCAGTCATCTTATATGCCGGCAAATACGGTATAATGATTTATTCTAGGCCTAGAATCACAAACATTTTGTGTTAAAATTACTTCTAATTTCCTGTGTTTGGTTTTGATAAGTGTATCTGGGTATTTCTCACCTGCAGAGTTTTGCAGTGAACTTCTCCAGACAGGTGTGGGAGAGTCTATTGTGATAAAGTTCACAATTAAGGAGGCACTAGCCACAACAGATCCTAAATATTTTGAGACAATCTTTGCCTAAATTGCAGAGTTCATTGCAATAGATCCTCCATCTCCCTACAGGGGCAGTTTATTGCAATAAACTCCTGGGTGGGAAGTTTTCAGATATGCTGATAAGCACAGCTGTGTTGTAAATGATACAGATATTGTACAGGTTTGCCTCTAACGTTAGATCATCCATTTTACTGTTTCACATTACTAAAAATAAACGTTTCACTGAAACAAGTGTTTATATGGGTGAAACAATCGTCCAACATACCTATTTAAACAGGGAGAATTTCTGGGTGGTATGGTGACTCAACTGTTATAATTGTTGCATTGCTGTTTTGGGATTCCCCCAGCATCACCTGCATGAAGTTGTATGTTCTTCCTCATGCTATTATGAGTTTCTTTCTGTAGACATTGTGTAGAGAAATGAGATTACAGAATAGTGCAGGCACTGATACGAATGACTAATCTCTGTAAAGTGCAAAATACATAGCATAAATAAATGAAATAGCAAATTTGTACAGAAAAGTATTCAGACCTGCATTAGGTATATTTAACAGGAGCCCCTCTTTTAAATGTAATGTGTTGCAGTGTTGCTTAAAACCACTGCAGTCCAGAGCCTGCATCTGAACTGATATAACAGTAACATGTACCTTTCTGGTTTAAAAGAATCCATATGGGAACATTAACTAAGATGCCATCTCATGCTTACCTCTGGGTTACTGCTGCATTTATTCACTGAAATACATGCAATCAGCAGCCTGTATTGAAACGTGCTCATAATCAACTCTGCATAATAAAAACATTATTAAGTGAAATTGTAACTATACCTTCCACTCTTTGAAAAATGCATGGTACACAGCTGAATTCCCTGTGCCTCCCACCATATGAAAAATGCATGGGACAGAACTGAATTCTCTGCAGCAGCAGACTGCATCGGGTAAATGCTATATAATGAGTCTCCAAGAAGTGTCTCTGAATATTGGGAAGTTTGATTGCAAATTCTGTAGAACTATGTAGCACTCCCAGAATGCATTCAGTTAGCAGAGCTAAATTCTGGGATAAATATTATTTTTCCATATTGGTTATATAAACAAGATGTTTTTGTTTGTTTTCACAAGAAAATACTTCACAGACCAACTGTTTTATGCATATATACAGTCTCGGCGAGGCTCGCGAGGCTCAACTCGAGACGCCTCGCGAGACTGGAATCCCTTTAAAGTGTTTGCTGATGTCTGCGTGCAGGACATCAGCGAGCGCATAACAGTCTGTGCGAAGTGAGGCTAAAGATCCGGACCTCACTTCGCACTATGGTATATCTCCTAAATGGATAGAAAGGACATTTTGTTGTTCAAAAACTATTGCATTTGATTTGTTTCTGTAAAGGACTATTTACACTCATGGAGTGTTTGAAAGTTTTTCTGCTGTTCAAGAAAACCTGTTTTAGGACAAAGTAAAAGTTGAACCAGTTCCTGCAATGTTTCACTTGTAAGAGTCTTCTTTACAACACCTAAAGGGAAAACAGCTTAATAACATCAAACATCTGACATTCTCACCTTTTACTATTTTGTTTTTAACATTTTTATTTTTCATTTGCTTAATCTGCGGTTTGCTGGAGCTCTCTGAGTGGTGCTGTGACAAGTAAATCCCAGAGGTCACCTAGCCCGGCTTACCTGCCCTGGTTATTACACATGTATAGGGATTATGCATGTGACGTCAGGGGGCCTTGGGCCCACTGGGAATTTTCCTGGTGTCCCCACAGGTCAGTCTGAAGCAGGAATTATGGATTTGTTCATTAAACTTTACATAAGTGCCTTTTGAAAAATCTATTGGTTAATATATTATACCTCTCACCTTTATTGCCCTTTTCCATCTTAAAATCTTTTCTCTTGCTGGCCTACATCTCTGTTTTCTGTACCCCAATTTCCACTGCCAATAGTCCCTCAATAACCAATGTCATATCCTACCTCTTGAAGCACTAGCTCTGGTTTCATGTTTATTCACTTACAGTTTAATAACCTGGCACTTTGTGTTACTATGCTTATTACCTTCCTATCTGTACTGTATACATAATTCTCCCTCCAATTTAGATTGTTAGCTCAATAGAGCAGGGAACTCCATCCTATTTTTTAGTCACTGTTTCAGACAATGGGGGATATTTTCTAAGACCATTTCAAACATTTGAAGTACTACCAGTTGTAGTCTCTCAAGAGCATAGGAGAGATTCTAATAAGGAGTTCTGCCCTTAGAAAAATATGTTAATACTCCATCTTTCTGCTTTTATGAGATCTTTGAGAAAGACAGTTAGAGGTATTCCACAACACATGCAGGTAGGAAGAACACATCGCGATATCTAATAATATGTGACCAAGGAGGAAGCAACCTTAGTTATTAGTTACATAAAATTCAATATATAATGTGCCTAGAAAAGCATTGTTAGGTGTGGGTGGTTGGAGTTGGTTGTGTAATATTCCTTCCAAACATGTAGTGGGTTGAGATCTAAACTGGATGAAGTATAAACTTGGCCAATCCAGTTGTAGGTCTTCAATGGTAAATCAGTGACACTTTTCCTTGAGGGAACCCCCAAGAGTGTGTCTAGAAGCAGCTTTACCTAAAATTGGGTTTCAGATGTAAAGGATCAGTCTGACCATGTGTACAACTTGGGAGAATTTGCTAAGGGCCATGTGAGAATGCAATCTTTGAAATTCCTTGGAAGTAAGACATTTCTTGTTTTGGGTGAATCTTCTAGGTGGCATGGAGAATTTTCATGACTTACTGCAAACTGTATTTCTACACAACAACTATATTTCCATCATTCTGTTTTATATTTGCATTCGTGAATTGTATAGCGCTGCATACATTTGTGGCACTTTAGAAATAAAATTATACATACATACATTCTGTATGCTCCTAAAGTTTAAAATACTATTTTAGTGTCCTTTAGAATTGTTTTATGTGCTATATGCACTTCTGTACTTTCCTAGGGCTTTTCTGCACTTAATTTTCTTCAGCTCTGACTGACTGATTATTTCTATCTCTAGCCATCTGGGGACTACCCCTTACTCCCACTGCCTCAGGTCTTATTTGCCATATTAGCCTGGACCATTCTGATGAACAACTGCACCCTTGGGCACAAGAGGACCTTACCCTCTTGATCATACCTGTTGGGAATTAAACTCTTCCCACCACTACATGATGTCAACTAAATGACTAATCCCTCATAAGGGATATTTTACAAGCATTAAACCTACTACCTTTTTATATCAAAAGCAGTTCTATCAGCTCATACTTTAAGATACCCCCCTCTGGTTGTTGGAGTCACTATATATAGGTTAACACATAACCAGCCCAAATCATTTAAACAACCCTATAAATAATACATAAATTTGGGAGAAAATTCCATTGCTTCCTACACTAGCCTTGTTCTATTGCTTTGGTGATAAAAGAATAAACTTTTTCCTGCTATTCTGTTACTGCTAAAACATCTTTTCGAACTGTGAATATAACATAGTGGTTGGGTTAAAAAATGGCCACAGCCTCGCTAATATGCAAGCAAGAGCCACTATAAGAAATTGTCTACCATGCTGTCTGAACCGCTAAGGGTAACCAAGGAGACCTGTTTGTTCTGAAAATAAAACATTGTTCTAACATGCTTTTTGTGCTTTATATTGACAACTGTATTACAAAATATGGTAAAAAGGTATCAAATATAACAGGGGTATTATCCTCAAGATAATATCCTGGAACATTCTCAGACAATGCTTTTCATATGAATCTATTGCTGGCTATTTCCAGCACACAACAATGCCAAACTGATACAGAAACATGGTACTTGGAAGAATAAAGGATACCAAGGCTAATGAGGTTATTAACCTATTTATTGAGTGCAAATCTGTACACGGTATTTCAGAATGAGATTCTGCCACAACAGATGAACAGAGATTTATCCCTGAAACATTATAACCCATTGAAACACCCACAGGCAGCCAGGAATTCCAAACATGTCCATACTGACAGACTACATCCTCGACATCATCATTTCCAAATGCCCAGGAAATCCCAGACATACACAAACAAAATGAAAAAAAAAACCCCAGAAATATTGTCTGATGCTTTCTTTTATTCAAAGAAAGAAAGTGATCCTAGTAAGAAAAAAACTAGGATATCCCTTTGACAGATTCAAAACAAACATCAGACTAAACCAGTTACTAAAAACCTCAGGAAAACCACAACATAATTGGGGGAAATTTATAAAAATGTAAAAAAAACTTTTCACCTGGTATATCAGTATTGATAAACCTTTAATTAGGTCAACTATAACGATGATATCAATATTTATTAAGCACCTTCTGACCTGTTTTTTTTGTCACTGAAAAGTGTTGAGGGTGGGTAAAAACCCATTATTTTTATGGAGATGGTTTTGAGAAATTCTCTAAGGGGGTTATTCACTAAAGTCCGAATTGGTGCGTATTGGTGCGAATTCGCCAGATAAAGACTGCTACTGTCACAGTCGCGTCTTTATAATGAGAATATTGTAGCAGTCGTGACTTTATTATGGTTAAATTGTCGCAATCTTAACATTAAAAAATTGTCGCGACTTTACAATGGGGAAATTGTAGCGGATTTACTATGGGAATACACTGCTTGCGAATTCGACAGTCGAATTCGCACCTTAGTGAATAACCCCCTAAGTCTCTGTCAGAAAGATCGGCGAAAGATCGGCGATGGAAAAGGAACTCCATTGAAAGCAATGTAAAGTGGAGCAGGATTAACCTATCGATGTTTATCGATAATCCATCTTTTTCAATATTGACACATTTTATTCGCAAGTACATAAATTGAGGGAAATCAAAAATGTGGCAGAAAGAAAAAAAATGGGGAAAACGCAGCGAAAGTGATGTATAGGTCGAAATGACCTTTATAAATTTCATACTAATTAGGGTCAGATTTATCAGGGAGTGAATTTCCATGGTCAGAACAATTTGTGTATTTTTACTATTTTGTGTATTGTCACTGCAAAAGAGCTTCATAGTTGCATAGTGATTGTTGCCAGGAGAATATAGTGGTGGTGCTGTATTGGATTGTGGATTTAGAGGAACTCCGCACAGCAACCCTCTCACCAGCTTTACTGGAATGATTTTCACTGTAGTTCTGCAAGTGCTAGAGATCAGTGTTTGTCTATGCCTTGGTGTTATTCTGGGGCCTATACATGAAATTCTGAACAGTCACTCAAAGGTCAGAATTTACATACCATCCCAGTCCCATCCCGGACTTCATATATTCATTAAACTATGCAATGTGGCGAATTCACAACCATTTCAGATGCTTCTGGTGGTTGCAAACTTAAAGAGCTCTTTGTATCACTTTGCATACACATGCACAGGTAATTCAGCTATTCATCATCATGCATCGCCTCCTACTCTCCCACTCGCTACGCAATAAACTGCAACTGATGCTGTTCGGTTCTTCACTATGTGCATCTTCCATTTAGTGAATAAGAAATAGAGAACTCATAACTATAGTAGTGTAGCAACCTGAAGTGATGAGAATTCAGTCTGACAGTGGAATTCTCACTTTGATTAATAAGCATCTCCTTCCCAACATAGCTACCTCCTATCCTAACTTCATCAGGTTGGTGCCCAAGATGGTGTTGTCTACCTAAACCCTGCATATTAAAATATATGCAAATTGCCCAAAATAAAAGTCTGCAAATTCTGCAATGCTAAACATTGCTAAACCTGTGAATAACACCCTACTCGTTTGGATCACAGAGATTCTCACTGACATAGAGCACCACCTCAGAACGGGACTGTGTGCAGAGCTGAGCTGGGGAGGGTGATTTCTGATGGTTTTTCTTGAATGCCGCTGTGTGTTAATACTAAACAAATCTCTGGGACAATATTTTACCATGAGAAAGCACATAAAACCAAACGCTTCTTAAAATACAGTGAAAACACATACCTTTGTTCAGTTATAAGCATTCTTGGAAAATCTGACAAAAAAAAAAAATGGTATTTTCTTTAACATGAATTGAATAGTATTTGAGAAATTTCCCTCTAATGGAAAGATTATTAAGCCTAAGAGCAAAACTCAGACAGCTTTCTGGAAACTATAAAAATGAGAGAAAAATTGCTTTACTTATCTATATTTATCTTCACAATTAATGGGCGAAAGCCATGGGCAATACCCATCAAATCCCCCCCAAATAAATAAATAAATAAAATGAACAATATTGCTGCTGAGTTTTCTCTAGCAAAAAAAAAAATGAAAAAATGTGCTGTACTTTTCTTAAGTAAAAATCTGTCTGTAAAAAAGCCAATCTTTTAATATATTGCAAAAAAAAAAAAAAATCCCCCAAATGAGTTTCAGCTCTGTCTTGTACACACAGAAATCTCTTTATGCAATAATTCTAATAAAAAAAATAAAATTAATCAGACCCTTTTTTTACTGTTAAGGAACTTTTTTATATTTTGGCCCACTTCAAAAGTGGATGATTGCTTAAAGTGGAAAGTCTTATCTTAAAAAAAACCCAAAAAACATTTGTGTAATTAGGTAATATAAAATAATTTCTCTGAGTTTTATGAACTGCCGAGTTAGCAGTTTAGTGATGAAAACATGTTACAGCTTTATTTTATTTTAATCTGCCTACACAATTCCTAAACAGAAACATCAAGAAAACATCTTTAGAAAACCTGAACGATTTCCAGTTTTTGTAAGAATCAGGCATATGTTTTTGTCAAGAGAATATACATATATCTTGAAAGCGATGGTGAATCCATTTTTTTAAAAATAATCTGTGTTTTCCAGATGCTGCATAAGCAGAAAGTTTATTGACCATCATTTAAGGTCAGCTTAAATACGGGTTAGAAACACTCTTCTATTTGTGATTTAATGATTTTCAAGTCAGAAGTTAAGAAAATGCGGTGATTACATGGTTTGTAGAGTGAAAGAACTTGGGTCTAAATATTTTCTTTGAAAATGAAAAAAGAAAAAGTGCATTGCATTCTAGATAGGGAATTTGTTACAGCAGATGTTATACATTTTCCAAAACTGCGCTGTCAATTTACTAGTGTTTCTATGTTTTCCAGAACTGAAATATCAATTCACTGGTGGTTTTTCACTTAAAGGAACAGTAAAAGTTTCAATTTGAATCGCCATGGCAGTTATTCAAATACAATACTTATATGATAGTACAATCTTCAAAGCTGAATTGATGAAATGTATACCTTTTTGTCTGTTTTTAGCTTTAAATGGGAGATTTAAATAGGAGCTTTAAATGTGCAGTGCGGTTGCTCAGTGGTTAGCACTGCTGCCTTGCCTGGAATTCATCTGCATAAAGTTTGTATGTTCTCCCCGCACTTGTGTGGGTTTCCTAAAAGCGCTGCGAAATATAGTAGTGCTTTATGAAATGAATAAAAGTTTAAAGAAACACAATACAAACTATAGCAGCATAGCATACTTACCTGGTCAATCTAGCAGTAGAACAATTAGTGTACTGCTGCTAGATCAGTATTCATCTGACAATCTACAGCCCAGGATCGTCAGATGAATACATCACCGCTGCAGCTGTCCTCTGGGTTATGTATGTGATGTCAAACATCACATACTACCCACCCCCTACCAAATTTCACTGAAATTAACCGAGATACACTTATAAAGTGTACTGCTGCTAGATCGATCAGGTAAGTATTCTCTGCTGCTACAGTTCTCCTTTAATGACAGAAGCCACGTTGTATTGGTTAAATAAACCCTTCTAGTCCTATTGTTATCTATGGAGCTGTAGATGACACATTCATAAAGTGCCCCAAGAAGCCTAATTTTATAGTATATTATACTTCCTAGATACAATTTAAATTATCTGTAGGCACACACTGAATATAAAGTAACTGTAAATGCATTTGGTGCTTTCTTATTTTTTGGTGTTACTGTCTAATGGGCAGTTTACAGGAAATGGTGGGAGAATCTCAGACAGATGGTTTACAAAGGCAGAGAAAAAGATAGAGAGATAAATCAGTTCCCAGGATGATGCATTCACTACTTAAATACCAAAAAATAACTATGTATTCATAGTTACAATACATCCAGTCTGTGCTTCAAAAAATTCTAAATAGTGTCTATAAAGTATGATATTTAATATGATATTTAGCTATTTAGCTTTAAAATTTAGGCATTTTGTACATTTTCTGAATATTTTTAGAAGTGGGGCTATGTGCGGTCATTTTAACAATATGGCTGCTACTAGTAAAGATAAAAACAGACAAAAAGCAGCCAAATAAAAAAAACCTATGCTGTATCCTGTATCTGAGTTACTGCCATGTTAATCTAAATAGGATTTGTTGGGGGTTTTTTTGGCATTGCTGGAGCTTTGATTGTCATTTCCTTGGCAGTTTGCATATTTCACACATGGACGGCGCATATTTACCAAGACCAATTTAACCATATCAATTGATTTCACCCCATTTCAGTTTTTGTTTCCCTGTACTTTTTGATTTCCCTGATTTACAAAGGATCAATAAAAATGTTTCCCTATCGAAATAAACCGTTAACAGGAGGAAACTCTGCAATGCTTTTCTATGAGGGTTTCTTGAGTTACAGATTGATTTCGATGTCTCTGACAGATGACAGAACCATCTTCATAGGGAATAATGGGTTTACACCAGCCTGACGGTAGAGAACTCTTTTGGGCAATAAAAATGTTTTTGAACAGTTTAGTAAATAGGAGAAAACAGCGATATTGTTAAATACAGGCTGTTTCTCCTGCATTTACTAATTGAAAAAACAGTTTGACTTTCATAAATGTGCCCCATCAGATAACGGTTCTTTTTAGGATGTTTTCACCATAAAAAAATACTGATTTACCAGTGATTGAACAATTTCAGCCACATTCAAAACAACATTACAACATTAAGGTACAGAATAAAAAATCATTTGTTATTCTCAATCATCTTTGTTTACATACAGTGACTATACAGTATGTTGTGCTGTACAAAGGTCGCTTTCAACATAAGTAAGTATGTCTGTAAATTGAGCAACATGGCTCTTCCGCAGCATGAGAAGGTTACTATTGCTTTAAGTTTTTTTTATTCACTAGCGATTATCCATTCTCTGTCTTTAATTTCAACTCAGCAAAATGAACGCACAATTTTGAATTTCAGGGAACCATTTGAATCACGGGCAGTCCTCTGCCTACTCACAAGGTTAATGATCATTTTTACTGCCCAGGGACATATTCACATTACTAACTTTGAAATGCTTTATAATTTGTATTATATTTATGGTTTCAGTTGCCTATACTTTCTATCACAATTTACATTTTATTACTTCCTCTGTGGTAACAGCCACTGTACATTGTGCCAACTTTTCCTTTTAATGTTGAAATGACATATCCTGTAAAATACACACTCGCCTATAAACACTGCTGTGATCCTGCTCCAAAGGCCGATTAGCAATCCACAGAAAATCGCTTTCTCCCATTTGTGTTTATATTTCACTTTTCACATCCATGTAGGGGTACATGACTCTCTCTGGGAAGTCAGAGGTCAAGCATGGATTTAAGGATATATCCCCGCCTGACCACAGACTGGCGACCACAGAAACACTCATTTAAGTCATGGAGACGCTTTGAACTGGCAGGGAGATTCGAGGTTATTATAGGCAGTTACAGGGCTCATGGTATATAACATTACTAAAGTTGCAGAAATATTGCTTTTCTTGAGGATTTGCATTTATATTTCCTAGAGAGATTCATCTTAGGCTGGGTTTTATGGCGCTTTTTTTTTTTTTTTTTTAAAAGCAAATGGTGAAAAAAAGCAGAAATTACATACGAAAAACATTGGCTAGCATTTCATAGAGAGGAATATACGCTAGGATGCTTCATGTTGCATTTTGTCAACAGTGTAAAACGCAATGAGTAACATGATTAGTAATAATAGAAATTTCACACATGAGGGAAAAATGCTGAGAAAGTGATCTGGTTTACATGGAAGTACCACTCCCAATTATAGATATATTTTTAAAACACGAAGGGAAATTCGCCAATGTGAACTCAGCCGTAATAAGCCTCCCCACCAGCTCAGTTTGTCTCCATGATTTATGTTCATTTTTTCTTTAAACCTCTCCTCTCCCTAAAGGGCATTAAATATTACAGGGTTAGCAACACCTAAAGGTGGGCCGGATATAGGGCCAGTTTCTACCAAGCAGTCTCGCTTAGCGACTCCCTAACTGCATGGATTTATACATTTGTACTCAGCTAAAAATCAACACCCTTGTGAGTGAATTAAAGCTCAGGAGATCTGTTTGTCATATGATTTTTGTATACTATTATTACATTTTTTCATTTTATGTTTTGTGATTTACATCTACATATTTATTTTTCATGATATGCATCAACAGGTGCCAAAGAGTGGCAAAACAACAAATAAAAATGAATCACGTGTTTGATTATATTATTCTGTCCTGAACCGACTGCTGAATGCACTGAGTTACTAGACTTTTGCAAATGTTGCTCCTATTGATAAATTCCCCTGTTAGTTGTGTTTTTCTGTATTTTTATTCTATGATGTCACTTGACCATGACAGGAATAATATGGCGGTGTAAATTCTTCCTTCTCTATAATCAGTGGTGTGTAGGGAAAATAGTAGGAATTAATCATTAGCAAAAAGTCAACATATTCAGAATAAGTAGCTCATATTTTATAGGTAACCTTATATAGAAATAGACAAGCTGTAAAATTACGAGTATATTAAGCTTCCCCTTTCATCACAAAATCATGACAAGTCCCAGAGTTGCTTACCCACATGTCAGAGGCAAAAGTGCTAGGGGTTAAGTTTCCACAATCCTTAATGGCTTTGGCCCACATCAACCTACTTAAATAGAACCAGAGACTGAATCAGGCTAGCTAACAACTGTAAAATATTATGAAAACTGACAGGCAATACATTCATTGTGTTTAATATTGATACAGTGAATACCAAAAATACTTCGATTAAGTCAACACTGAATTTAAATAGTTTTGCAACAAGAGAAATCATGTTGTATAACAGTAGGTGCCTCAGTTGATGTTATCATACATAGCATATTGCTTGCTCCACTGGGATAAGAAATACATGTCTGGCCCACTTAGTTGGACAAGTGAATGTTTTACTCCTATGAGAGCCAAGCGGTTTATATCACTGAAGTCCCTTCTGTTGATGATATATATAAGCTCCTGCTAAACAAAGCACTTGTTCATGGGTTACCATGAGAATTTGTTCATGGGCTACCAAAGGGACTGATGCTCATGAGAGTCCCAGTTACAGAAAAATTGAGGGTTATTCATGTACCACTTCACAAGATTGTATCTGGGGCCTATTGCTGAAGTGTAGTATTTATGCTTATACAAAGTATATTGGCACACTTTCTTACGGCAGTTCTTGTACATGGTAATGCCACACCCCCAAGTGTCCCGGATTCCATGGGACAGTCCTACTTTTCAGAACCTGTACTGCAGTCCTGGGTCCCTGTACCAAATTCCCCTTCTGTCCCACATTCCTGTACTTAATAGCTGGCCCTTGTGATTAACGTCACAAGCATACTGCCATTCAGGGGGAAGGGGGTGATGAGCCATTCAGGGGGAAGGGGGTGATGAGCCGGTGACATTAGTGCAACAATGCTCCCACCAATGCTAAAGTCAGAAGATTTGATGGAGCTGAAATAAACTAGGAGCTAACAGAGAAGTGAGACACTGCAGAAATTATTTCTCGTAAACTGATAAAAAGGGACATTTATGGGAGTGTAGGGGATCACTAGGTTTTGGATGAATTAATTTTAAATAGAATACATGTTATTTTTACAAAAGACAATACTATGATGTAATTAGAAAAAGAATATTTATCAAAGTGCAAATTGGCCCATTGACAGTTGTCAACGTCTCCGACTTTTGCAGAGTAACTGTCCACCATTGACATGAAAGTAATAAAAAATTGTTGTCATTTATCCTGGCCACCAAAATTCTACAAAATGGTCACACTTCTGTTTCTTATGTTAGTCTGTATAAACGTACTAGTATTGAGATGTTCAGGCTACAATGTTATCACTCTTAATACTTTATTGCGGCGTCTCCATTAGTGTACAATGTTTCGGAGGGATAGCTTTGTGATAACATTGGAGTCTGGACATCTTGTCTATACTAGTATTGTCTTTTCTTATGATGTCATACA
Source organism: Pipa parva (assembly GCA_019650415.1). Lineage (NCBI taxonomy): Eukaryota > Metazoa > Chordata > Amphibia > Anura > Pipidae > Pipa > Pipa parva. The sequence goes on from WMED01000280.1 coordinate 30,963, forward strand.
TCATCTTGTGATTACTATAGAAAAAGTTCAACTGACAGCATTCAAAAAATACTACACAACAGTTTATGACAATTAGCTCCACCACCTCCACAATTCACTTGGCTATGCTACTGGCAAGTGGTTCCGTAGTGTAGCAAATGCACTGTTTAATAAATATACCCTGGAGTACATGGTGTTGATGGTGAATTTTTTTTAACCAATAGATTAATGTACCTCCTAAGGATTTAAAAGTAATTCTCTGATCTTTTTCTAACCATGGGCAGACAGAGATTTGCATCACTAAACCTTACAGACAGGATCAGCTAACCAATTTCCCAGATACGCTGTTCATTTTAATATTGTATATGACTCTCAGAGAATAAAAAGAGATATTTATGTGCATCCATAAAATAATTTACATTTGAGTGTAACATTAAAACTATTCAGCATGACATTTGTAATGGCAATCACTATTCAAGCTTAATTAAAATGCAGTATTGATGTAGTGCCAATCAGATTTAATTAAGTCAATGCTGTACATCAAAATGTTGGAATATTCTTGATTGCGGGAAAAACAAGTAACTCGAAAAGTGGCAATTTCTTCCTTTTTTTTTTTTCAAGATCTGATTGCGTTTGATTATTTATAAAAAAAAAATATGCACTTACAATTAGTTATAACTATCTTTACAGGAAAGAAAAAAAAAGATAAATTAAGATCCTTTTCAGCCATGGGATCCTCTGCTCTGCATTTAGAAACAGCTGCTGTTGGTGCCAGTTACAGAGGTACTTTACCAATTTACAACTCTGGCTGTTGAGTAATAAGGCTTGTTACTGCCAATAAGATAACTGCCTTCAGTATTGAGCACCCCTGTTAATATGCCTTACAGCAGAGCAGTCTAACAAACTTATTTCAAACATCGATTTTGTCTACAGATTAAGACGTTGTTTTGTTTTTTTTCATTTGATGCTGTAGACAAATATCAGAAGATTGCGTTATGACTACAAGAGTATTTAGATATTGGTGCTTTAACTCCAGACATTGCAATCATACATCTGTCATTGGAATGCTGAATGATATAGCACCCAAGTTCAGAATCATTGATTTACATTATTGCTGATACAAAGTTAACAACGTTTTGCTTCTTGGGGATAGTGTTATCTAAGCTGATATTTATGAACAATCCTTTCTTTGTAATGGAATCATATACATCCTATTTACTAAAGGGTAGTTGTATACAGCTGTGGAGTCCGCCTCTTAAGGTTAGGTTCACACTAGCGTATTGTGCACCGCATATTTAAAAAAAAATCTCCAGTGAAAATTTTCGCCAGAAATTAAAAAAATATATATATGCTGCACACAATATGCTAGTGTGAACCTAGCCTTACAAAGTCAGTGCCTTAAGGATATAAACCTGTAAGATTGTACAGGAACTAGACCAATGACATCATTATATTCCAGGATTAGTTTGCAATTCAGTCCAATAAAGAATCTATATATATATATGTGTGTGTAACCACATATGCACTTAGCATTAGCCTTTTAGCTAAACTCTGCCAACAAGAGTTTGCAATTTAAGTGCATTGTCTGAAATAAGTAATTGTTTGTGCTGTAATGGCAATAATAAAGAGGTAACTAAGGATTCTGAGACTTATTTATCCAAGTGAGAATTCAACTGTCGACTGAATTGGACTAAAGTGAATTCTCATCACTTCAGGTCACTACACTCAGGCATTCGCAAATTTTCTACTTCTTATTCACTAAGCAGTGGACTGCCATAGTAAAGAAAAACAAATGGCATCTGAAGAAGTCTATTGCATAGTGAAGCATAGTCAGTCAGACAGTAGGAGGCCTGCGTCCGAGTCTGGCAAAGTAGAAAATTTGTGTCACAATCCAATGTGATGAGAATTCACTTTAACAGTTGAATTTTCACTTTGATGAATAAGCCCCTTAGGAATATCATGATTCTCCACATATTTGCAGCTATAGGACACATTCTGGTGGGTAGGTATGTATTTGATTAGTTTGGTGAGCTGTGAGACAAGTCACTACATCACAGTATCCTTTGCTGAATTACATTAGCAATGTGCAGATCAGATGGCTAAAGGACTACCCCAAATTTGTGACTAGACACACAGAACTGATAATGCCTACTGCTGTCCAAGTGGAAAATGTATTAAGAAAAGTAAAAAAAAAGATTTATTATAGTTAACCTTGTGTGGATAAGTAACTCAATGGCTGCAATCTCTAAAAGTCAAAAAGGTTTTTTGACCACTTAACAATGGAGAAAAAGTTTATTACTTTCTTCATTACACCGTTATCGCCTCTTTAAAAAAGCTTTTGTCGTCATGTCAAAAGTCACTTTCTGATGGTTTTTTTTTTAACTTTGAAAAGTTGTTTTCGATCCTATAAAATCAACGGAAAGCTTTATAAATATCCCCTTAAATGTCTTCTGGAAAAATGTATTTAGTAAATATCAAACTTATATAGTAACACAATGCTGGCAAAGCTATCTGTTAGTGTGCTAATTTGTCCTGACAAATATTTTGACAGTAGGATTGGAGTTATATAGTTTCACTTAAATATGTAACCTTCTGTGACTTTTGTCCACAAATTAATGAAGTGTTCACTGTTCCCCTGTCAAAAGTGCATGCTACAGTAACTGTAGACAGATCCCTGAGGGCTTTTGAATTTCATCCAAAGCTTACCCAACATCACCCTTGAGGAAGTAATTTAACAAATAAGAAAACATTAACTGCAACAGCTGAATCTGGACATAAAGTATGCTTCTTGGACAGACTGCTTAGGCAATCAGATTAGGGAAAGCTCAGAAATGAGCTGCACTATGTTGAACATTACAATGACTAAGTGATTTTGTAAATGACTTGAACCAGAAGAAGCAATAGAGATGATTCTGATTCTTTCTGATCTCAAAAGACTGAAAATGACAACGTGAACCAATGTTAGTGTTGTTAACAAAACTGTATGGTTTTCACAGGGCTCACAAGGTTGACCTGACCCACAGCATTAACTGCATAGAGCTTGCATCTTCTTCCTGTGCTTGCATTTCCCAGGGTTCTTTGGTTTCCACTGCCAAACACATAGGCCCAAATTGTCCCTAGACTCTGGGTTGTAATTTCATAGGCAGATTAGATTGGGAGCTCTGAAGGGGAAGGTACTAAAGCAAATGGTTCCTCTTTGTAAATTGCTATATTATATGTTGGTGCTATAAACTTTAGATGCCATAAATAAATACAATCCACTCCCTTAATTCAGGTTTAATGATCCCTCCTCAAAAGATTGCCCAGAACAGTAAGAATGATCAGTAATAACTTGGATTAAATAACAGTCTTTCTACAAAGACCATAGCATTGTTAAATACCTGCATCGCGATCCAGCGGCGTCTCTCTCTTCTCTGGCCTCCCGTGCTGTGTATATGCGGAAGCGCTCTGTGCGTGGGAGGTCGTCAGCTTATTTTTGATGAACATGCATAGTTGCTACTATGTCTCTCCCCCTGTGGCCGGGGGGGGGGGGGGATTTAAAAGCTGGCATTTTCAGGCACTTGTTGCCTGAATATATACCATTTTAGGCTCTAAGTTTTGTGTCCAGTTCCTAGTCCTGTTTAAGTTCCCAGTCCTTATCCAGTTCCTGTGTCCAATACCTGTTTCTTGTTTCCCCCTGCTGTCTGCATATTCTTATGTCTGTCCACTCTGAAAGAGACAATACCTGTTGATTCCTGCATATCCAGCTATCACTTTTGGGGGGTGAGTCTGAGGGCTGCGACCTGTGAGTCTCCCTGCCACAAAGGCCATACTTCAAGTAAAGACCAGAGGCTCCTTAGACTCCACGCCTCAGATAAACCCGTGTCAGCCCCGTGGTGATAAGAGGGTCCACTATATATATCCGTGACAAGCATATATTACTTTTTATTCATATAGACAACAAACATAAATTGCCACTGCCAGTGGCTTAACCAGGGGGCTGGTCACAACTGCTGCAACAAGTATAGTAAGGCAGTGTGTGCCTGGCAGCCCCTTCAGATCCCAGTAAGTGGGGGGTGCCACTGAGGGGGAACCAGGGACCAGTGTTGATCCTGCACAGGGTCCTTTGTCTTGTTATTCAACCTCAGACACTGCGCTGTTTAGTTTGTAGAAATAAATATGTATTTTAGCACAAATATATTTGGGGTGTTACAATATTTTGTAAAAAAAAAAAATATATATATATATATAAGCCTTTACACTGTATAATGCAATTACCAGTTGGAGAAAGCACTTTAACCCTGTTTGTACTATTTACAAGAATTGACAGCAGAAATGTTTCAATTGCTCCAACAAGGAAACAGTTTATTAAACAGGTAACACCACATACATGGTGCAAATTAGGACTGAATTAAGTTAAAAAAAATATCCCCCTCAAGAAAAACAATGGGTTTACCTTAAAATCCAGGTGATTTACTGGTAGCATTGTACAAACCTCACAATAAAGAAGGTCTGGGGATGGTTACATTTTATTACATGAAAGGATGGTTCATTGATTCAATCATCACAAAAATAAGAATTTCCAGTGTCAAATAAAAAGGTGTAAAATTCCTAATGCTTAACATACAGTATATTAAAGTGTATGCACTGTTGGTATCTGAGCTAATGATAAAGTGTAATTAAATGGGTTTTATCATGTATTTCATATAGCCGCTACATTTTGCTTTATTATAAAAACTAGAATCATGAACAGGGAAACGATAAGCTTAAAGTATGTCCTTAAGATCAATGTTACCAATGCTGTGTGACTTTTTCATAGTGGACAAGCCTAATGCGTTTTATGAAACCATTGCTGAAATGTAAGGTGCCCTTGTCTGGAAAAGACTATATTCTAACATATTGTATTCAGATTAGCGGTTATTATAAGCAGTATTAGGTCCCTTGTGACTAACCAGCAGTACAATAATGCAATTTAGAAAAATGCTGTTAAAACTTGTGGTTTAGAATGTGGTTTTTGTTTTTTTATGTTAAATAAGCTAATAGCTTCCTTTCTTCCAGGCTGGTTTAGGAAAGTGTCTCACAAGTGCAATGCGGGATTCTCCTTGACATATTGGAAATGCTGTAAATGCAGAGCATTAGCTCCCTGTTGTAAAATAGGCAACATGGTCTAATGGAGTGAAATAGTAGAATTTACTCATTGTTACAGATTTCTGCTAATTAGAACTGTGACCTTCCCTATATGAAAGCAGGACGCGTAAGGAATGACCTTCAAACCTTTGGGCCAGGGTAAAACTGGCTACTTTGTACTGAGCTGTTAATTTCGCAGTTATATTATTGCCTGTGGGTAAACCTAAGTAGTCTGTGTGTGTTATTCTTTAAGAGACTAGGGAACTCATTAGTCAAAGTGTGAATTTGACTTCCAATGTGAACTGTCATCACTTTGGGCTGGTACAATCCAATTTGATCTCCTTATTCACCAAACAAAGGATTCCCATAGGGAAGATGCAAATACATAGCCATCCCTTGCGTAGTTTGGTGTAATCAGACGGACAGTGGGAGCTCTGCCATCAGCCCCCTAATTCACCACTTCAGTCTGGTGAAAGAAAAACCGGCAAATGTCTCACAATATTCCCTGTTACATTCACTACTGTGACTCTGATACTTGATAAATAAGCGAATTACCTTTACATGTGTGCATAAAGTGATGTGAAATGCTCTGTAAATCCACAGCTGCCGTAAGCTGTTGAATTAGTCTTGAATTTTCAACATCACAGAGTTTGCTGAATACCCAAATACCTGGATGAGGAAGTGGTGAATAAATGTGTATGAGTATTAATTTTGGAGCTTGTCTGGAAAGCAGCAATTTTATGCCTGGCCTTGTAATGACAGTGATGGAAGAAGGCAGGTCTTCATATACTGCTAGACAATGACAACAGAAAGGTGTTGTGAAATAAAAGATAGGCAGATATTGAAAAAATCTGGACCACTGCCTACACCACAATTACACAGACAACAACAAACAGGAAAGACAATCGATAACAGGCCAAGGTGAGGGCAAGCAGACAGAGAGAAAAACTGGAGAACAGGATCAGGAAGCCAGAAGATCAAATATGCGCTCAACCAGATTCAAAGTCAGGAAACCATAAGGACAAATTCAAAGTCAAAAAACAGGCTGGTCAGTACACCAGAAAAAGACAAGAAGAGTGGGGAAACAAAATATAATAATCAACCAGTTGGTGGTATTTTACGATATATCCCCTCCCTTCTAACTTGGGCAGTTATAAGTATGTACATGCTTTTAATTATTATAGAGCGCAGCATGTTTGTCATCAGTGTAAGAATATTTGTTTCTTTTTTTATACAGTGCAGAGTGTTTGTTATTGCTATGTATTCATTCATTATAAAATGCTATGTATATATACATATGTCATTAAACAGCATGGCATGTACTAATACTTAAAGCAGAATCCACATCTACAAAAGGAAAGCTGAAATATTGATAAATAACAGAGAAAAAATGAAATGCTGAAAGAAATACAAAAAAAATGGCTAATTTTTGTTTTAAGGAAACAAATAAAGAAAATTTAGTGCATTTGTTTTACCGGTCCTTTGATAAAAATAACATTCTGGGGGGAAAAAACAAGGAGACCTATCATAATATATTTGGCACAGTGCTACTGCCAATAGCTGGCTTGAAATTTGCCTGCTAAGGGATGCTCTTTGAAGTTTCCTATTTGATTGCTTAATTAATTGTACGTAATGATTACTGAAGTAATTATCTACTCAAAACACAAGACTGACTAAAGAGTGCAGAATGTAGAATAGTATATTTAATATAATAAGAATATTGTAATGCTTCAGTGCTGCAGTAAAAGTTATACAAGGACTTTAAGATATCAGTGATTTTTGAAATGTCAAATAAACAATCCACTTCATATAGATACAGTAAGTAAATGTAGTGTTTTTATCCACACAGCAAATAGAGGAAAAGACAGATTCTGTGGTTAATCATGTCATGAGCGCACTATAGGACAGGGCTCACATGTAAGCACAATCTTAGGTAAAGTAGAACTTTCCATCATCACTGTTTCATTTATTATGCAAGAATGGCTTGCAAATAAGTGACAGGTTGCTTGCATTTCCCCTTAAAATCAATAGGAAGCAACAAAAGTTCACAGACAAGTGAATGGCTGCTTACATTTCACCTTAAAATCAATGGGAAGCAAGAAAATTTCAAACACAAGTGATTGGCTGCTAACAATTCACCTTGCAACCAACGGAAAGCAAGAAAAGTTCA
>WMED01000281.1:4960-34656 GCA_019650415.1 Pipa parva
CCCCTAGCATTTGCCTACTCTGCCTAATGGCAGAGCCGGCACTGCGCAGAATGATTGAGTTTGCAGCACTGATAAACTCCCGCACCAGGAAATGTATGTGTGACATGTACTGGCCAGTTACTGCTCTACTTACTACTTAGCACATGTGCACAAGTCACCTTTCCCTCTGTAATCTCCTGCATTCCCACTTAATTTATGTGGCCAAAAGGTCAGCACACTGCTTAACCAATAGCAGTCAGGCAGATTTTTCTTCTCATGTTGAATAACTTGCAAAACAGAAAGAGGAGGGGGAGGAAAATGTCAGCTCTTATGAACACTAATTAAGGGAAATAAATGGCAAGTATTATTTCTTCCCTAAATGTTTTTTTGTAACTATTTGTGTCAGCAGTTGTCAATTGGCTTAGTATAAAGGAGTTTTATATGTATGTGTGTAGTTATATCAGCAGTGTAGTGCCCCTTTAAAATTTAAATATTTACATATTCTATATATAATGAAATCAGATTGTTTTTGTTACAAATAAAGAAAAACATCTGCTGTTCTTTTGTGAAATCTCTGCCTTGGGAAGTTAATTATCGTCTAGTATTTTTAGCTCCTCTTTTCATGGTATTCCCACACAACATGCAGGACGTATTTGCATAAAGAACTATAAATATATATATGTCTATACTCATTACCTTAATAGGGAGGATCTAGTTCTTGTGCATTTAAAATGTGTGGTATTTCTGCCATTTTACAGCTATTTTGAAGTCAACTTATTTAGAAACTGTTGTAGGAAAGGTAGAAACTGGGGTTAATCCCACTGTTGAACACTTGCTTAGTAAACAGGAAGCTGTAGTCGGTGTGTAAATACAGGATCTGGTGTCATAGTCACCTGCCATTGCTATAAAAAGATTTCTGATGCTTCTGATTGACACTTTAATCACTAGTATGTTGGACTGCTAATAATAGAACTATCTGTAGTTATCTGTCACCAGCACTACAACTATGTTTGGGGGTAAATAGTGAGCAGTTATTTTAGTATTATTAACCAAATGTTTCAGGAATGTCAGGTTCTTGCCCCCCAGTGATTCTGTGCTGCAGGTCCCAGTAAGGGTTGTAGGGAATTTTAGTTCATTACAACTAAAGGACCATCAATTGCACATCTCTACATTAGGTATTAAGTAGGATTTCCTGAAAAATGTAGCCTTTAAAAAGGGTTTTCCTTTCATTTATTTATCAGTAAACAGTCAATTGTATATATAGGCAAAGGTTTATATGTAGACTCAGATCAGAAATAAACCATCAATTCTACTACTCAATATCCAGAAGCCCAAATGTGACTGGCTGGCTAGCTGAGGAGAAAATTAAAGAGCAAGTGAAAAGATCCAGAGGATAAATAAGACAATGTAAGGCTTAGATTTCATGAAGATTTTATAATTTAGGTAAAACAGGTTAACAGATTGCTTTGCCTTAGTTTGCCTCTACGTCTTTTACTTTATAACAATATTAATTTTTTGTATTAAATGAAAACATCATATGATGCAGGCTCTATCCTGTTGCTATGGCGTACCATCATATACTGTATCCCTATCTACATTTATGTTGTCAAGGTAACTTGACAAAACCTTGCTGTATTGTTGAAGTATGGTATGACTCATAGGATCAGGTATGACATTCCCAGCAGTTACCGTAATATACCATAATCTTGTTGAATTTATATCAATTTCAATTGTTATGCTTACTGCAAGCAGCATAAAATGGAGCTACTCTATTATAATATTTTTCCTTTAAATGATAATTGTTTGGACACATTTATCATATATTTTTTGAGTTACATTGACAGTCACAGCGGCGCTGCTTGGTCACATACTGTGTTATTTTTCCTTTAAATATTAATTTTCAAAATAATTTATTTCATATTGTTTATTTTAACTTATAATTGAGCAATAATTTTACCTTCATTAAATTATTGTTGATGAATCATAAACAAAATGTTGTTCATGTCTCTTCAAGACAACCTTTGCTGTTACTTTTTCATTTTGTTTTATTAAGGAGTATCTAACAAGCAGCTAAAAAATCCTAGTGAAGTGCCTTCTTTAGTGGGCAGACCCTTGCATACCGTTAGCAACACTGTTCCACAAATGACCTACATAGCACAAGTTCCTCCTATCCAGTTACTACCCTGGCCTAGGGAAGTGGTAATACATGGCTCCTCCAGTCATGCAATCCAGAAAAGTCATGTGATCACACCAAGTATGAAGATGCCATTAAATCCACTTCTTCCAATTAGGTCAGTTGTCATGCTGAGAAGTAGCTGAGAAACATGTACTGGTGCAGGTAAAATCTGCAGCTTAAAGTTAGGCACATGTGAGAGTTCTGACAGTGGGCCCACGATTAGCAGAATTTCTTTTCATTTTTACTTGACTAATCATGTTATCACTGGTGCCATTTTTTTTTTCTTGTTTTCAATTTTGATTTGTTAGTGTGTAATGACTGAATATATGTGAACTGGGTATTTTGTTGAATACTTTTACCTTAAAAAAAAAAGTGAGCTGAGTTGAATAGAGCTACACTTTGAGTTAATGTTTATTGCACAGGCCTATTTCTCTGTAAATGTGACATTGTGAGATCTATTCTAGAGAATACCAGAGGAGATCACAATCAGAAAATGAAGTTTTCTTCTTTTATCACAATGACTCAGTACTTTCACAAAACATGACATATCAATGTGTGTTTATGATCAGTGGGGTTACATATCTTTCTTGCTCATCTAATTTCATGTGCTGAAAATTGAGTCTCTCATCTCTAACATTCAATATTGTTTCATATTTTTTCTCTGCTTTTTTTGCTAAAATTTTCCTTATCACAAAAGTTGGCTACTAAGAGGCTGCGTACACCACCCCTTACTCTAAAACCTGATTGTTCTTCTTGTACAGACTCTAGTAGTAAGGTGAAACTAGATGCTGTGACCACAGAATGGTTATCTTTGACTGTTGGCTTTTCACCTTCAACCACACCTGCCCCAACTCCACCACCTTTTCCTGAGCATTTTATTGCCAGTGTAGGAAAGCCTAGTTCATTACCTTTAACAGTTGTCCAGCCTGAACCATGTTGCACGAATGATTTTATTTCCCGAGTTAAAGATGGACATTTTGTTCCTATTACATCACCAAAGACCTCTTCAAGTTTTCTCCTTCCTGTACCGTCAGTCTTTCCTAACAATGTTCTCTCCACTCCAATAATTCAGCAAATTCCTATAATGTCTGTAACTTGTAATAATGAAAGCCTGATTGAAAAAGAAGACACATCTGCTGATCAGAAAGAGGGAAAAGAACATCATAATGGCAAACAAGCCAATGAAATCTTGTCACATACTGCTAATGCATCAGAGGCAGTAGATGCTAACAAGGTCCTCCTAGAACCCATGCCAATGGTAACATCACCTACAGATCTACCAATAATTGATGATCAGGAGGAAGATGTATGTGAGGAGCTGCTGTCAATCATCCAAGGGAGTCAGATAAAAAGTCAGGATCCAGGGTTTTCTGGGTGTGTACCTCATGCAGAACAACTTCCAACACTTTACATAGAGGAAGATGGAACAAGTGGAAATGTAAAATCTCCAGTACAAAGCATAACTCATCCTAATGTATGTCATGAGGAATATCCTTCCAGTGCCATTGCAGAGGTATTAAGTTCATATAAGTGTGTGTGTGTGTTTTGTGCAGTCTCTTCTTTAAAGCAGAGATGATACAAACTTTAAATGAAACCCAGAGATAGAAATATACATGTTCATATATATCTACAGTCAGTATATATCATCTTGTCCTGTTCTGTACTTTGTTGTGTATATGTATATATATTATTGTACATGCATTGTTTGTTAAAAAAAAAAAAACCTTACAATGGTTAACTGCAAACACATTATAATTTTTGTGGTGCTGAACTGGCTGCTTAATTTTAAGATATAGTTGACTATATATAGAGAGACTAAGTTATATGCTTTTGGCAATTACAATTCTGAAATATAAATGTTATCATTATGCCTATAGTGCTAAAATGAAAACTTTTCTAATCTACATTTCCAAAAAATTGCAGTTTATGCTTCCTATTACCTTGCTCCATCTCAAATGGCTTTACTTCCAATTCTGGTAAGGAACTGGCATTCGCCATTGCAGTCTGCAAAACTCAAGCGTGGTTATGCTACCAACTCAATTTGGTGAGAAAAGAGAAATTTAATTCATGTATATTTTATAGATGCTTATTTTAGCAATATGGGCATAATGAGGTTGTAAGTGAACCTATCACTATTAAAATACATCCACCTTGGGTAGTCATGGCACCAGTTGAATGCTGTAAAATGATCAAATCCCAACTGTTTGGTATAGTCATAGTGCTCTGCTTCTCTATGGGCTCCAATGGCAACAGGAATGCACTAAACTTTCTTTTAAAGTTTAGTAGATCTTACAGACAGACCTCCTATAGGGTATTTTGATCATTCCATTGAAGAAACAACAATGACATCCTTTTGCCAGTTTGGAAAGCTCTAGGTTGACAGGAAGCTCTTGAGAAAATTGGGTAACCCACTGCCTAATTCTGAGTTGTGAGCAAGGTTGTTTGAAGCAGTTAGCAACCCCCCAACCCCCCCCATGGAATTTGAATTAAAGATCACAAGTCCTCTTTAGTGGAATAGGAGGCATTTGGTTAATAGTTAATAAATGATTACAAGAAAGAAACATTGATACTGAAGGAGAAGACTGGTCTATGCAATATTCTGTGAACACACAAATAACTTCACACCTTCCAAGATAAGACTGATGAAAACAAATCAGACTAGGAGTGCCAGAATTCATGATTGACTGGCATTCATTCCTTTTAAATAGGTACATCCTACTTTTTATTAATTTCTAAAGCCCTGTCAAGTGACAAACATCCAGGTAACTGTAACTTTATTTTATGATAATGCATAGAGAGTATGCAGAATGGTGGGGAGCAGTACAGGAAAAACGACTAGGGTGACTAGAAACAGTGAAGCAGGTCCTGGTGATCCAGTTTCTTAAAGAACTACTAGTCCCATAATAAAGGTTTTGTTATGGAATACTGATATATAAACCCCTGGGTATTCAAGAGTTTAGAATCAGTTAGATGTTCCATGAATTGACCTGCAGTATTATAGAAGTATTTAAGAGTATCATTTGACATGTACTTAACAGCTCTTTTTTTAAATGTCTTAGAAAACTGCAGTTTCCTTCAGGGCACAAAGGTTTTCTGCCCCACTTTCTTCCCAGCTTTCTTCCAGTCATCCATTTCATGCTGTCAGCATCCCTCCATCTGAATCTGTATGTGTACATCCTACTGTGTCAAAGTCCTCTTCTCCTCTAACCAAATTCACATCCAGGCAGGAGACACAATCCCCAAGGTCAAAGGTAACACCATCCTGCATGTGACTTTGTGCCTGTTTTTACTTAAAAACAATCTGATCCTCAAATACTAAAGTATATCAGAGAGCGCATCACTAAAAATCTATGTGCTTATTAATAACATTTTATGTAATAACAGATCACTGACATTTCTCCATTCTCCCACTGTGGGATGTGTATTGTGAAAACACATTTTCTGAAGGCAAGGAAAGCATGCAGGTGTTCCTCAACAACTTTACAGTTGTATTGTGTAAGCTATAAATTCAGGTAGCTAGGCTCTCAATCAATGTGGTATATACTATACAGAATGTCACCAGGGTAGGGGGTCAAATTCATACCTGCCAAGTGTTACATCTTGCTTGTATGTCACATAAGGTAAAGCTCTCAAGTATACTTCAACAATCACTGAAAATTGAATTTAAGAAGGTTTCTGTTAACAAAAGTTCTCTTTTGCTGAATATATCATGTCTGTCTTCCTGTTAGCTATACTTTTGACTCCTATAGTGTGCACTATCATCTCCGCTAACCCCCTTCTTCCTTACCAGCACCCCTCACACTCCCTTAAATAAAACACCAATACACCAGAGAGATGGGTGAAAATAGGCTGCAGTTTTTATTAACCATGATAACAAATAACCATTAACCAAATAATTAACATGATGTCTGCCCCAACAGCTTAAACATCTTTCCTATGTTAACCCCTTACGTCACTATTCCTTTACCTTTAGTGACGTGGCAATTATTTAGAGGGTAACCTGTACCCCTCCCACTTGGGCTCCTGCTCACTAAGCGCCGCTCATATCACCCCTCTGAAATGCTAATCTCCGGCAGGCATCATCCTTTATCCGCCACCAGATGCGATAATCCAATCTTCTTTCCATCCTTCCTTGCCATACCTAGGGAGGGAGGGTGGGTTGCCTTGCTTCCCCTCAACTGCATTCCCTGTCTTCCTCTTTCTCCCATAAATACTCCTATCCCACTTCCTACTTTCCCTGCTCCGATTGGCCCACCCTGGAGTCAATCACCCCCTCCCCTTACATTCTCCATGGGTATTTTTTATAAATCGCAAAGTACAGAGCAGTTAGTAGGAAATTTTAATTTTTATTGATCACAACAGGGTGACCTTTACTTTTGGGTCCTTTGATACATACCTATCAAACAGCACCAAGTTTTTCTAAACAGTCCCTGCTTATTATTAGGTTCATAAAACCCGATCAGGGGCCCACTAAGCAAAAGATTTTTTTCTGTTCTCTTCATTCTCCTTTTCAATGTATATGATTTTTTTTTCTATCCTTCTTCTTTTTTTGGGTGAAATCTAATAAAATCAAAAATATCAATAATTTCAATCCGCTATAACAATGTCGAATAGTAATATATAGAATATTAAAATTCATTTACTGCAATATCAAAAATTCAATATCGAGTCATTGATTTTTTTCGATATTGCGATATTGAAAATTCAATCAAAATTTTTCTGTTTATTTCTATGGAAAATCCATAATATCGATAATTTCAACGGAAAAATTCGATATCTCGATATCAAAAATTCATTTGTGAATATTCGATGATTTTAAAAATTTTTATTGAATTTTTCAGTCGATAGGTTGAAAATGGCATTTTCGACTTTAATAAATTTCACCCAATTTCACTCCAATCCCCCTACATGATTTACACTTCCCTCTGAAATATATCATGATGGTGCAGATTGTACTTTCAGCAGGGCCCTCTGGGAGTTTTACCTGTGTTCTGGGGAGCCAGTCCTATAATGTATTCCAATATTAAATTTAAAATTTGTGATTTCACTTTGCTTTACATTATGAAGTACACAGATAAAGCACTTCAATTCACTGCATAATTGAGTTTGTGACTATATGCAAGCAATGTGGTCAATTAGTGGCTCCTGCACTAAATTACTACATTAACATAAACATTAAAGAGTATAATAATTTAAATATGATGTGGGCAAAACATTTGAGGGGTTTATTCATTTAAGTCCGAACAGACACATAAAGGTCTCAATTCACATTAATTCACCGCTTCCATGTATTGGGATATTCTGCAAACTCTGCAATGCAGTCAATTCACATCCAGTTTTGACACTTACAATGGTTGCAGACTTACATAGCTCTTCGCACTACTTTGCGAAGTCATTTGCAGAGGCAATTAACCTATTCATTAAGCGTTGAAGTCTGTCACAGTAGTAAATTTGGCAAAACATGCTATGTTGGATTCGCCAGTTTTACTTTGCCAGATTAAAATGCCAAATTAAGGGGTTGATGACAGGTCTTCTGACTATGCAAGAAAATGGGTCTGATTCCATTGGCTTTTTCACTAAGAAAATCCGCCGTAAATAAAGAGTAGCGGATTTGTGACTATCCAGAGTGTAGTGACCCAGAGTGATGCAAATACACTTCAACAGTCAAATTCTCACTTTGGTGAATAAGCCCCCATTGGTCTACCCTAAAAGCAAAATGCAAACCTAAATTCTCTCCGACAAAACAATAATTTTCAACCCAAAAAAAAAATGGCTAACTGCTCAGTTAAATAATAATTGAGTTTCTGTTTCATTTTGTTTCTTGAAAAAAAAAAATACATTAAAAATTCTCATTGTAAAAAATAACGAAATAGGTGAAAATAAAATGATGAAAGCAATAAAACTTTCATTAGAAAAATATCCCCCTTTAGTTATTTCAAATATTCCGCGACTCGATATTTTATCAGGAAAGTAGGGGCCAGTCTATAGCGGGGGACATGCCCTTCACCTTCCCATTTACCAAAGTGTTTTTTCTAGAATCATTAAAAACTATTGGGTAGCGAATAGTACATGTCAATATAGTTTCCTGGGTTCTCTTGATGCCACATCAATTACACCTTTTTAAAAAGTCCCATAAATAGGTGACAGATCAACCTCTCTTCCTCACAGCTTATATTTTGGGGTCACAGTACAAAGGGCTTTTACATTTTCCTGTTAAAAAAACAGTTTGTTTCATTTATTTAGACACAGATACCATTCATAAAATGATATCAATAACTGCTTATTGCTATTGAATAGACTGACACAGGGAAGTGTTTTTTAATGATTTAAACAATTGTTCGCACATGGGCTGTAAGTGCCAAATGCTGTTTCATTATTTGCTCCTTTATTTAGTTTTTGTCATTTGTGAGAGTTCCTAGTAACTCATGTATGCTAGAAGTTATTTATAGGTTCCTGATATTGGTATGGGGTCTCTACTGTGTATAATGTTCTAGTTCTGGTATCAGAATGTACTATGAGTCATTCTCATTCCAAATGTCAGTGTATTTGGCCTTGGAACAAAATAACACAGGGGTTTATTAGTACTCAGAGCTTGCCCTTTGCTCGGAAGCAGTAACAACTGTCAGACTTTGTTTCTGTAAAGGCACATTAAATGCTTTAGGGATTTTGGTTTATCCTTAAAGGAGTCCAAAAGGTATAAAAATTAAAAAAAAAAAGACATATTAAAAAAACTTACCTTATATTGAGATGAATCATTACAGTCACAGCATGAACTGTGCTGTAATTGCCCAGCTCTGATGCTTACTTCACAGCGCAAAAGCTGACACAGAAGCCAGCGCGAAGCTCCTCCGACCTGGTTGTACCAACCTCACACATCATTACGCTTATTGCAGAGAACGTTATCATTCTCACTCGCAATGAATGTGATGACGTTGAAACCATTTTTCACCACCGGTACAACCAAGTGGGAGGAGCTTTGCGCTGGCTTCTGTGTCAGTCTGTGCTATGAATTAAGCATCAGTGCTGGTATATTACAGCACAGTTCATGCTTCAACTGTAACGATTTATCTCAATATAAGGTAAGTTTTTTAATAGATATTTTTTATTTTATACCTTTTAGTTCTCCTTTAAGGTGTTATTTTGTAAAGCAGCATACACTGACTTTTATTTAGTTAATATATGTACAATGATTCAAACTTATTTGCAGTACAATTGTAACCTATATATTGTGCTTCTGATGCTGTTAAACATGGATAAATGTAAACATGTTATATTGCTGAAGGGACACAGAAATGTCATAGTCTGATATTTCATTTGAGACTAAAAGCATGCTTTTGTTAACCAAGTTGATAAATACTGCAGAGAATTGCCTGCCTTCAATGGTAATATAACATGCATCAGTCAACACACTCTACCTCTCAAATGTTAACGGTTTACAACTGGGACACATTCAATAAGAGGAAAAGAGTCGCATCGCCGAGACAGGAATCCCTTTAATGCGCATGCTGATGTCCGCGCACAGGACATCAGCATGCGCATACTACCATTTGCGAAGTGAGCCGAACGCATTGTAGCTCACTTCGCTGCTTGCTGAATTCCCCCCTTGGACTTTGCCTTCATATTATTACACTTAATTATTTTCCTTATTGGAGCTTATATTCAAATTCCTTCCTAAGGTACTTAGGACAGTGAAAAACAAAAAGGATATAACAGAAATAACTTTATACCTACTCTATATTTAGTGTAACGTTCTGAAGGTTTCATAAAAAGTAAGATATTTGAAAAAGACATTTTCTTTCACTTTGTCAATTTGCATTGTCTAAAGTTACAATGTGCCTGGGTGTAGGCCTGTTTGTCCAATAGAAATAATATTGCTGAAGTTAGCAAAGGGAAAAACAAATATAGCGTAAGCAAAGAAGCCAAGAATTAAACTTCAAATATAACTTTTTTAACATATAAAAATATCTTGGCAAATCAACCCAAATAGGTGATTTTATTTCTGGTGTCTCTGGTCCTTTAAACTCACACACATGCTATAGACAGTTACATGTATGTATGTATGTATGTATAATTTTCTTTATAAACCACCACAAATTTACGCAGCACTGCACAATTCAGCAATACAAGTACAATACAGACATGGGAAAAGTGCATTAAATAATACAAGTAAATATAAGAAGGATACTTCCCTTTAAGTGCTAGGTTGCTGTTGACACAAGAGGTTGGAGGTCCCTGACCTATAGAGCTTACAATCTAAATACATTTGGAAGCCACTTATCTTACCAGTATACTACTGGACTGAAAGAGGAGTCCCCAAAGGCAACCCACACAAAAAAGAGAACATACAAACCGTATGCAGATGGTGCCAGTGAGGCACTGTATTTACAGTAAACAGACAGTAGCTTAAAAACAAATTGGACTTATAAGCTCTAATTTTCTACATAGGCGCAGAGTGCACTCGCCAAACAAACATAGACAAACTCTTTCTCCTTTTCAAGTGTTTTAGTAAATTATATATATTCAGTTTACTTTGAACAAATTGTACATTACAACATGAACATGACAATACTTACCAAACTATGGATATAAGCCTTTAGTACATGTATATCGTGACAAATGCACTGAATTGAACTAATCAAACTTATGTACAATAACATTTTGTTGAGACTTACATAGATACAATGTTGTTAATTTTTCCTTGTTCTTTTACCTACTTGTTAACACAATTTCAATAAAAAAAATTGTATCCCTTAACAGTTAAGGGAACTGTTAGGGCTCTAGTATTAAGATAATTTTCCCCAGTTAATAAACACCTATGCCGATGAAGCCTGCTGTAGCCAGTGTGTGTGCTATGTTACCAGTTATGAAGGTGTTGCCATTTTGCTTGCAGCTTGTAGCTTGCATGCCAGAGTCTGTGATGGCACCTCTGTCCACAATTTCTACCCCTGCACTGCTCTCCCACTTTCTATTTTGCTCCTCTCCCCCAGGCCCCTCCTCTGTGCTCTAGTACTCTGATTGTGGGCCACATAAAATAGGGTGGAGAGAATTTGGTCTGCAGGCTTTGTGATCGACATGTACTTTAAACCAACCCCTTGGATTATATATTGGATTCTCTGCATGTGTTCATTGCATGATGATAACAGTGCTCGGGTTACAGGTTGTTTTTGCCTTGTTTTTGTAGTTTTGCATTTTGCAATATGCATGATTACAGGTTATTAAAGAATATAGAGAATTTTGTCTTCTTGTTTGTAAATGTGAGCTTTTTATGGTTTTCAGGCAAATTTTAAAAATGACCTAGTAGTTGTTGGTAAGCCTCCTCGTAGTCCAGTGATGTCTAGAAAGACGTGCGGTTCACCTGTGAAAAGCCCCAGCATCACACACAGGGTAGAGTACCTCCATTCACTGATTCCTTAATAAAAAAACATCATTTTTCAGCTGTTTGCAGCTTCATTTTTCTATTTGCCAGTCTAATTTATTATTATTTCTTGTATACATGGCAATTGATTTATTTTATAGTTCTTTATCCAATAAAGGCATGGAATACTCTTTTAGGGGGTAATTAAACAAAGAGCGAACTTACCCTCTGATCCTTCGCATCAGCTCGCAGAGACTGTTATGTGTTCGCTGATGTCCTGCACGTGGACATCAGTGAAAGCTTTAAAGGGATTCCAGTCTCGAGCCTCGCTGAGACTGGAATCCCTTTAAAGCGTTCCCCCTTACGGTAAAGTTTAGAAAAGATTTCACCATTTTGTGTAGTTTTGTTGGCAGGCTGCATACAAAAGCATTATTAAAAATTCTTTTACTGAAAATTCCTGTTATATTTGCTGAAATAATGGAACTCTAATCCACTCGGCCCCAAAAGATATTTATGACTTGGGGGCTTGTTCATGGAAGGCCAAAGATGAGAATTCATATTTACTCACCACTTCCTCATATTCGGGTATTCAGCAAACCCTGCAATGTTGTGAATTTTAGATCAATTTGACAGCTTACGACAGTCACAGATTTATGGAGCACTTCGCACCACTTTATGCACATCTTCACAGGTAATTCCCCTATTCATCAAGCACCGGAGTCTGTTGCAGTAGCAAATTTGACAAGGTGCATTATGTTGCATTTGCCAATTTTACTTAAGGCTGAAGTGACAAATTAGGGGGCTGATGGCAGGTCTCCTACTGTCCAACTGACTTTGCTACACTATGCAAGAGATGGCTATTCACTATGGGAATCCTCTGGTTAGTGAATAAGGAGTAGAGAATCACAGGGTAGCAACCCGCACTGATGAGAATTGCTTCGACAGTCGAATTCTCACTTTAATGAATGAACCCCTTCAGGGTAAATAAGCTTTATCTTTATTCAGCAGCTATATTTTTTCTTCTAAAAGAATTGACTGGTGAAATACCTTGCCTAGCTCCCCCCTTCCAAATCTGTAAATGCCCCCCCTTCTGCTGCCTGGTTACCTTGCATATGTATGTTAAGTTGCTGGCCTCATCCTCAACACTGTATTCCTACCACCATTGCTGATGCTGCATAAGCTCACTGTGCGCAATTAGGCTGCCTTTTTATCGAAAAATAGTTTCTGTCAGTAAATATCGATTGAAAAAAAAATCTTGCAATATTTACTGTGAGAAACTGCTGAGATCTCATGAGAACAAACTCAGAAAAGCAAAATTGGGCTTTTCAGAGTTTAATAAATTTCACCCAATTTAAGTGCCAGGCCATGATTTAAACAAGAGGATGGGGGTCTCTGCCCCATAGTGCATACAATCTAAGTAGGAGGAAAACTGACATTATTGTAGCAGCAGAATTTAGAATAGACTGGAGCAAATTCCAAAATTATCTTTATTAGCTGATCCCAGGCCCACCATGGAGCTCTGTTTTTATTATATGTAACATTTGTTTTAGTGTGGGTCTGTTGCCATCTGCCATTTATTAGACATAAAGGAGCTCTTATAGCCTGTATCCCTGCACCCTCCCCCCACTTAGGATTTCTGACAATTAAAATTGTGTCAAAATTTTAAAAAAAACTTTATTGATCAATAGAATAGAAGCAAATGCAGAATGAACAGCCAGGGTGAGTGAGCTTTTTCAATTGTTGAGCTGCAAATATGCTTTGATTGTGTTATTTTGTCAAATTTTAAACCAATGGGGTGTGTCTTGGGCCTGAAAAGGAATGTGGGTGGGAGGGGTAGTGTTTGGGTAGGCAGGGGCTATCCATGTGTCAGATATTTCTGGAGAATTTGAGGGTTTCCACAGAGACCTGGTGTTTGCTTTGCAGGAAAATTCCAAAGCCTGGTGACAGTGTGTATATTTAAGAGACACCTAATGTTCCCAAATTGTGACAGGGAATGTACCTAATATATTTCTCTAACTATAAGACACACTAATATACCATACTTTGTCTAAAATGTAGTGCATCTTATGGTTCGAAGTACAAAAATCCCCCCCCCCATATCCCTGTATGTTGATTGTATGTTGTATGTACAATTTTATTTGCCCTCTGGTTAGGCAGTGTTATGTAATCCATTTGCCTTATGAGATGTTACCTTTAGCAGTGTTGGGAGTTAATTATAGTTCCCAAAGAAGCCTATTGGCTGCCCCAACCCCTTTACTTGTACTGCTATTTTGTCTGCCTGACAGTGAAAATATAGTTCAGGTGACTGTATGCTTTCTGAAATAAAAAGCTATAACATTATAACACAATGATATAGTAGAGTATGGTGTCTTGCATTGCTTCTATACAGCACCTGGGCCTGAGTTAAGTTCTACCCAGAGTGTAGAGATCACTCCGTAATATGTCACTGCTACATACATTATTAAATGTTGCTAGCTGTTTTACTATCACATATTTTTCCAGATATATTCCATACTCTGCATTGATTTCTTCATGTAATAAAATCAGTGTACACTGTAATGTGAAAATGGCCTAATATCTGAGTGACCACTTATTCTTCACTAAATTTAGACTGATTTTCTTACTTTCAGACTACTTTGCCTTTCCTTGGGAAATGATGCAGATGCTTGTGATGTCAGAGTTCCCACTCCTTTATAGTAGACACAGAAGCAGTCATTAGAGATAAGAAATTGGCCAGTTTTAGCACAATCAAAGGCATTAGGGGACAGCCTGCACTGCAATAACCATTACTGTTAATTAAAAGTAAGCTGATTTTTGGTTGAAGGCCTTAATTACCAACACTGGGGCCCACTAGAGAATCCTCTAGTCCTCTGACCATTCAACCCTGGCCTACTGTATAGACAAGCCAAAGGGAAAGCAAGTGTTATGCCAGCAGAGAACATGAAATCCTCAGTTTATTTCCTTGTCCTGTTCATACATTGTGACCATCATCGTGTTACCATATTACTTTGCGGTGATGTGTTTTGCATTTATTTAGTATATTACATGCAGATGATGATAGTGGACATTATATAAGTTACCAGAGTTGTACCAAACCATTGTGCTATAACACTGTATAGTCAGTTTTTCTTGACTCTCAAAGCTTTGATGTATTTCTACATTTTACAGTAACATTTGCACTGTTATGTCTTTGTTCTTCTAATCAGGTAGGGAGGTAAAGATATTGAAAAGATGACTGGTGCTTAGTGTACACTGTAATTACAGATTCATAGTGTATTGCATTTTATGCTTCTACCATGTTGTACTGACTCTGTTGGTCCAATTGGATGCATGAGCAGTTTGTTTCCTGTGAAATTGTATCCTACCAATCACATAAAAATTACAATAAAATTGTATCAGTCCCATGAAAAAAGTTCATTTTTCATAGGCCTACAAAATGTCGGCTTTCTTCACTGATGCATTGATGACCGGTGTTTTGAACAGACATTTTCAAACTTGGCCTGTTCTAACTTTATCCAGCAAAATCAAATTTTATCTGATCAGTAAATGATTGAAATGTGTTAATGTTTTTTTATTGAAGCAATTCTTCCCCATTCAGCTGGTCAGTGAAAAGTCACTATTGTGTCTTCGTTCATTGAGAGTAAATTCTTTTAATGAATTTACTTTGCTATTTCCTTAAAAATCATGGTATGTTAAAGTAATAGAGCAAATACCCACAATTATGGAAAGGAAGAAACCACGCACACGCAGCTGTGCTGCAACCCTTAACTGCATAAAAGTGAAAACACTGCATGTTTCGGGCATCCAGTCCTTTATCAGCAATATAGCAAATGTTTCTCAATTAGCTTCTATGTCACACAGTTTTGTCTCATTTCTATGGAAGGGCAGAACAGAAGGCCATCCACCCTCCTCTTTCCGATGCCCACCTGCTTACTGCCTCCTGCTTTCCCCGTCCCAAAAACATTGCAAAAAAAGTTTGAAAGTGAAAATAAGGGATGAAATAAGAAAATGACTGGGAAGTTGGGAGCAGTTGGTGCTCAAAAGACTGTTTCCCAAGGCAACACTTGAAGTTGACATGACAATGACACATCTAGCCCATATGACTGCACTTTTCCATTACATGGGAATTACCCCACTTATTGCTGTACATGGGATAGCAGGGATAATATCATCAGGTCTGGTACTTTTTCTCTGAGACTATAATATTGGTGTCAAAAAAATTTCATCCAAAATGATATACCCAGCAGTAATATAAATTTGATTTCTGTTTCATTAGGGCAAATCCTTGAAATATCCCTATAAAATATCTTCAAAGAAAAATTCCTAGATTACCTAGATAAAACTCACATACCAAAGGATTTTTTTTTGGTTAAAAAGAAAAAAAATCTAAATTTGCATTGCTTTAACATTGTTCAATGTGTTAAACGGTTTGTGAATTTTCCCTTGTAAGGTAAAACGGTAAGATCTTGTTTTAATTGTTTGTGCTCTTCAATTTCTATCCATGTTACAATGTCTAAAGCACAAGATGTACATGTATCTTCTGTTAGCCTGAGCTATATCTCAAAGGCAACAGCACAGCATGAAACTGTGTAAATGTACTCACATCTACAGGTGAGAAGTACTGACCTCTACAGGTGAGAAGTACTGATTTCTCACACAGATTTTCATTCTTTTATTATGGATTCTGTCATATTTTTTTGTGCAATTTTCATCCAAATGTGCTGTAAATGTGATTGCTTTCTATGTTCGTTAAAAGGTTTACATCCTATATTGTACATTGATGCTTTGAATGTTAATGTGCTCCATTTACATATGACCTTGTCCTTCAAACACTATCATCAACTGAGGAATTATTGTTTATTTAAAAATGTTAACATGCATCTCCCCCAGAGCTCTTTATTTGTTGGTGGATTCTGGGATTGGAAATCATTAACAATCGGAGAGCCACAACTTGGGCAACCCTGTATTATAGATCTGTAATAAGGTTATTTCAATGAGTTTTTTTTATATTTACTAGATAACTCAATCAGTAATTTAATATAGGTGTTCCCGAATATCTAGCTTTCAATGGATTTCATTACTTTACAGTTTTTTTACAGGCAGTTTACTATAGAATGAACTGGTACCTGTTAAACAAATGTGTCACCTATTATATTGTAAGGATTTTCTTGGTAATGAAATTGAGTAGGCTGCCACTGTGGTAATTAAAATGTGATTTATTAAAATGTTAGTCAGTGTCAAGCACCATTTTTTTTTGGCTGAAGTTTACTGCCTATGCCTATACCTTTAAGAAAGTTTGCTACAAGTAACAGCTCACTGCAAATAGTTATGATGTATTTGGCTGAAAGATCTCTATAACACACTAGCTTTCTAAAAGGCAATGGGACACAGCCCTGAAAACAGGTAGCCAAATGATTCTTCCAGGGCAGTTATACCCAATCTATCTATAGCCTTCTCATCTCCCTGTCATTATCTCCTACACTCGTTGGCTATCAGGGGATGTTTAAAGTTGTCATTTTATAAAAAAAAAAAAAAATATTATGTTTTTGAAATCTGTCCAAATGGCAGTTTGTTTGGTCTCTATGTTAAGCACTGGCTGCATTTTTATAGACATTTACTATGTTGTAAAAATATTTGTTTGTTTAAATCAACAGCGTCCAGTATTTACTCATGAAAACATACAAACCCTGGGTGAACCGTAAGTAATCCTTCCCTTTTATATGATATTATAAGCATGTGTATAATATGCAGCATTGCTGTTAACTAAAGCCATTATTTTTTTGGGGGGGGGGGTTTCCCCCAAATTGAAAATAATTCAGTTATTTCTAAAACATGAATAAGCACATGATGGATTCATATAAATATTAGTCATTTGTGGTCCCAACTTCTGAAAAGGACATCACTATGTTTAATAACCCAGCATTATATAGAGATGCACTTTACTATCGCTTGTTAAATCCAAAGGCATCAATGTCTGGTGAAATGGCTAAGTAGTTTGAAACAATAGTTTTAACTAAGTTCATTGGGATTCTTTTGCTGATGAATTACAGGAGTCCTCAAAAGTTGTGCATTCTGGAATCTAACATCAAAATTAGTTTGCATAAAAAGCACAAAAACAGTTTAAGCCTTATTAGTCCAGTTGAATAGTAAGAAAGATGAGTACTTTGGTATCATATGATATTTGGACTAACAGTTAATTATTTAAGACAAATTTTCGAGAGATTTTTCCCTCTTCATTGGGTCATTTAATTTCTCAGGGCCTCACAAGCTTTATATATTTTACTAACTGGATATCCTTTAGTACTGCTAATGAACTGTTAGTCCAAATAAAGTATCATATAATACTACAGTACTCTCTAATTAGTCACACTAAAAAGTGACTGGGGTGTGTCTCCTATTCATTTTATTGTTGCAGATTTTTTTTGCTAAGCTTCACTAGTAACATTAATACAGTATTACA
Organism: Pipa parva; assembly: GCA_019650415.1. Classification (NCBI taxonomy): domain Eukaryota; kingdom Metazoa; phylum Chordata; class Amphibia; order Anura; family Pipidae; genus Pipa; species Pipa parva. Next base: position 22,931 of record WMED01000281.1, read on the forward strand.
AACCCTATACATGTCAACAATTAAGAGCAGCTGAATAATTAAAGGGCTGCTTAATTTGGTGCAGGCTAAAAGGCAGGTGCGGGTTGGCAGTATGAGCCTGCATCTTTATAAGTAACCTACCAGATCCTATAGAATAAACATCAACTATTGTAAGACTAAAGCTGGGTTCACACGAGCTTATGATGTGCAGCACATCATACGCTCATGTAAAAAAAATATATATACGGCTTCATAGAAGCTGACGATACTTACCAAGGTTCGGACACACGAATGCTATGTGTCGCATTTTGGCCAGCGTATATACGCTGCGCCCAAAATGCAACATACAGGAAATGTTGTGAATGCTGAGGGAGCGTTCACAATGTCACTGGTAAGTACAAAAGAAAAATACGCCGGAGCATATTTTTCTTTTTTTTTTCTTTTTCTTCACACAAGTGTATGATGCAGTGCGCATCATACGCTCATGTGAACCCAGCCTTAAGCTGTAAAAAAGCGCACACAATTGCCACTAATAGTGCCTTATTACAATGACCAAATAAAAAAGATAAGAAAGGTATTTTTTACAATATATAAGCTTTATCCCATTTCTTATGATGGAGGGATATGAATACCTCTGTGGGATTATGAATAGCTTATGATTTGCCTTATTCTGCAGACAACATGAATGGGTTCTGAAGTTTACAGTTTATCTGATATAAGAATGCTGTTTTTATGTTGCATATGATAAGCCGCCATGCTCACAGGTGGTGGTGTTTCAAGAGTGCTTTTGGTCACTTATTTGTTTGGTGAATTATCAGTTTTCACCCACTTCACACACTATTCATGGACTTTCTGTTTCTTATCTTTTTTATTTGGTCATTGTGATAAGGCACTATTAGTGGCCATTGCCTGCGCTTTTTTACAGCTGGTTTCTGAAGTCTTTTCATGAGTGGGTGCATTGAAGGTATATCCCCAAAGAGAAGAGCAGCACATGTTGATTTTTTGACTGTTTTGTTCCTGATTATTGTGGACTTTAATTTTATTCACACATTATTCATATTATTTCTTTTATTGTTTCTGTTAGGTTTGTCGATTTTATTTTATACTTAGAGCGCTGTTTCACATTTTCCCACATTTGTTTGTAGTGGAGTTTCTGTTTATTGTAAGACTTAGACAATCATTCATACAGGTTCACTTATAACTCATTGGGGTTATGTATGCATTGAGGTCTTCTAAATGTAAAACTAAGAGGGAAGGTAAATGAGTTGTTTTCTAAACAAATTATATGGTGAGAAGTCTCCCTTTTTGCTCTCTGTTTAGTCTTAATGTATGTGTGATTTTCCAAAGGTATCAGTCCTTATACAACTATACCCCACGCAATGAAGATGAGTTGGAGCTGAGGGAAGGAGATATAATAGATGTCATGGAGAAGTGTGATGATGGATGGTTTGTGGGTGAGTTTCCTAAATATAGTTGGTGCTGTAAAGTGGCAGTATGCAAGGCTTTTATATAAGGTTCCACTTGCTGGATCCCTGCCCAGAACTGGCTTCATTGTATTAAGCTACTTATACACTTGTTTGTTTCTAGAATGCTTATGCATCAGTGAAATTAAATATGAACATGAAAGAATCACCTTCAAACCCTAAAAGTGAATATGATGCTACCTATAAAGACAGTTTTTTGCAAGATGCAGAACTCCCTTCTATATATATTTCTTCCAGTCATGCAAACTGGGTACTTATTATGGCACACCATTTGCTATATAGAGCAGGGAATTCTGGGTTTATTTAAAATATTTAAAAAGACACATGATTAGCAATGATCCCTGTTCGGTTTCACAAATTTTAATAATGAAAGCAAAACTCTGGATGCTTATGCGTACTCCAATTATGGGTGAGTGATAGTCAGTTTAACCTACAAGTTTCCTGCTATAGAATTAATGGAATTTATTATGGAGGTCTTTGTGGACTATAGACACGCTCATCCAAGACAAGCAAATTATGATCTACAATGCACTTTTTTTTTACATTAAGCACACTTAGGATAACACACAATTTAATTTCTACTTTCTGATCTTTCATATCTGAACCCATCTGTATTGCTGCATTTTCCAGCATACAATTATTCAATGAGGGTACAGTAGAACTCTGGAGGAATGAAACCCCTACCACTTCTAGATAAACATATAAGGTTAATAAACAGGCAAATTAACCGGCTATATTTTACAAGATCATATTTGCTTTAAAATAATCTACTACTGCAATCCTCCAGGCATACGATCATTCCCACCCCTTTGTCAAAGTTATTACGGTGTATCCATATCTAAAAAAACAGGGCTATTGTAGAGCCAAACTAAGCATATTTATAAATGGCCATTTTTCTGATTTATGGAAAGTTTTTAAAAATATTTCACAGACATATGTTCATCCCAGCTATATTTCTAAAAGTTTAGCAGTGATTTAGTTTAAAAATGGGATTATAGATTTCTTAGTTAAACAGTAGTCTCAGAAATCCAATAGATCAGTGATCTTCTAAATGTTAAATGTACAAGACTTTCAATATTGCCTTCCGATCAACGACGTGTGCATTAAATACATCAAATGGAACTAAGGGGGTGTTATTCACTAAGGTGCGAATTCAACTGTCGAATTCACAAACAGCGGATTCCCATAGCAAATCTGCTACACTTTCCCCATTGTAAAGTCGCAACAATTTTCCCATAATAAAGTCGCGACTGTGACAATATTCTCATTATAAAGACGCTACTGCGACAGTAGCAGTCTTTATCTGGCAAATTCGCACCTATATGCAAAAATTCAGACTTTAGTGACTAACCCCCAGGAGCTCAAGAAGACAACAGTTTCCCAAAAAAAACAATCAAAACAAACCAAAAATATGGAGTAAACCTTAATTAAAAGTAATGTGAAATTAATTAAGCAATCACAAAAATTAAGACCAGTTGCATAATGATTTATTATGCCACTATCTACAACATTCAGTTTCAATGTGGACAGCCTCTTTAAACTACCTTTAAATCCTCTTTCTCCTCTTTATGACTTGCTTCTGGATCTCATTGCTTTGGCTAGATCTTTCCCTTGAAACTGTAGAGCAAATCATGTGGAATCAGTTAAGTTTTCAGTAACTTCAATAACATCAGGTGGAAGGATCAGTAATATTCAGGCTTTGTCTTGTCTTGTTTACTTTCAAATGGCTGCTCTTAAGCTGGTAGCTTAATTTCTTCCAAAGATATGTACTTCTTTTAATTTTAATGAGCCAGTGATTCTGCCAGTCGACTCACCTCAACTGGAAGGAGAAAAAAGAGCTATGGAACATGAACAAAGAAATATCCAAATATACATACTGTAGAGAAAATGGCTTTTATCTGAATATATCTTATCTCTGTGCTATGTTGCCTGGTGATCCTAAGAATAATTTAATTATATATTATAAAAATAATCTGATCAAAACTGACATTTAGTGACTTTATTATTCATTGAATAATCATTATTACTATCTTAGAATTGTGAATATTAATATAATTTAATTTCATGTCCTTATATTTTCTATTTTTTAGGCACATCAAGGAGGACTAAGTTCTTTGGAACCTTCCCAGGAAATTACGTCAAGAGGCTGTGACTTTTCTTTCTTTTCCCACTACCTGACACCACAGAGCACACTTCTGTTTTCCAACAAGTGAAATGTAATCTCTGCTGCCACTTTCTGTTGTCAACTAGCAGTTTTGAAATTAACTTTACAGATAGTAGCTCAGTCTATCACACAAAGTGCAATGTACTAGTGGCTCTTTTTGCTTTTGCAATCCATCTAGTATTGTCCCTTTGAAAAACTGCTCTGATAAACAGGTGCTACAATGTTTAACAAATTATCAAAGGTTCACATCCAGGGTATAACCATTGGCTCTCCAGTTGTAGCCCACGGACAGCTAGAAAGTAAGGGTTGGATAGATATATACAAAGCTTTTTATAGTTTTGGTATGTTTGCATAAATTAATGAATGGTTACTCAAACTCATAAACTGAGCAAAAATAACAGGGCTGCAGAATCATAATATCAGATGACATCAGATCTCAACTCTGCTTTTTACTGATGCCGCTTAACCAGATTAAAACAGCAATAACAGCAGAGGCATCTACCACAGTTTCAGTCATTTCCTTTTTTGATATTTGTAGAACATTAGTACTAAAGTAAACGTAACAGAATGGAAGATTTCCTTTCCATTTAGTACATTTTTATCAGAAAAAGGAGTGTTCAAAGCAGTTACACAGTAAATTAATTTGAGTCCATCATAAATATTAATAAACAGTAGTTTACCCATTACAAATTCCTGTACGTTGGGCATGACTGTTAGCCCTGCTTTACTTTTATTAACTGTCTTTCAGTTCATGAGGCAGCCAATGGAATGTCAGATAAGACATTCTAACCTTGGAATGGTTCCTGATGTACCATGCAAACGTGAGCAGAGCTTGTTGCTTCTCATTCCACCAAGAACATCATTTAAAAACAGATATTGATTGTCCTGGTCTTTCATGTCCTTTTTTGGCCACCACTTTTTCTGCCACCAATAAAGAATGAACGTATATGGTGAGCCAATCATGGGTCCAGAATATTAGGTACTGAACCTTTGGTGTCTGCAGTACACTTGAATGGATTTGGTTTTATTAAGAGAAAGCAATAGAAAGATGAAAACAGTTTATCATTTTCTATAGTTTCACTGCTGGTAACTGAACTTAAGCAAATTATTATCTAACCATTAAACATATGCTTAGTGTAGCAATACCAGAGTGTGTTCACTGAATTTTTATTTATATGGTTCTTTTTTTAATGTATGCTTGAGTTACACAACATTATATAGGGTTCTAGCACTACAAACCAAGATGTCACAAGTATTAAGCTTGATATACATGTATACTTTATTACTTGGTTCATTAATTAAGTATGGTTTGACCACAGAACATTTGGGTGAGTTTAGCACCAATCTTTATTGTGCCATAGACTGAAGATCTTTAACTAAGTGTGCATGCAATTGTAGGGAAGTTGTTACGTTATTATCCTCCATGTCAACAAAATGCTAAAGATGATACATTAGGTTTGGCGACATGCACTGAGGTCATGACATTTAAATTATTGAGTTTTGCATTCTACTGCCTAAGTTCTATGAAGAATAGATGTAATGTCTATGGAGGCATAATTTATACATGGGCAAGAATTTACATCTCCGTTCAGGTGATTAGTTTGCTTCTTGTTACAAAGTAATAAGGTATAATCTGATATGTTGTCATACATATTGATCCACAGGTCCACTAATTTAGAGATGTTTGGGGTTATATTATCCCTTACACATGCCCGCAAAGTAAAAATATGGTTACACATCTGTAATCCTTCAGATTTATAAGGCTGCCTGATTTTCACTTACAGATCTGCCAACTGCCTTCAAAATTTCTCATAGTGTTTTACTGTCATATTGTTTTTAATGGAAAATGAATGCACCAGTATTTTTTTTCATAGAATAAGCAGTGTTACTGAAGGATATACAAAGGCAATTAATTAGGATAGTCAATAGTGCTGAGATTTCATCTTGTGGACGTTGAACTGTTGTGGCTGTTGGAAAGTTTTTGTTGAGCAATAGCTAATGGGCTGCATGTTTAGAATGCTGCAATTAAGGGGATCTTCACCTTCAATGTACTTATTATTGCTGTTTTCTAAAATACTTTTTCTGCACCTCTCTAGTTTACATTTACATGGTCCTGTAGTTGCTTAAAATTAGCAAGTGATTTAAAGGATACAGTATATGGGAACAGAGATTGTACAGAGCCCCATGGTAAACTAAAAATTAAGCCTTAAACATTTAATGTTCTGGTTACCAAAAAGATATTGCAGAACATAAAGAATGTAAACAATTCAAAAACCAGAAAAAATAACAATGTGTTTCACATTGTTTTAGAATATTTATGTATACATCATAATACCAATTAATATAAAGGTGAATATTCCCTTTAATGAAGTGTACTGCACATCAGTCTTCAATAGCTGCCAGTCCTCTGATATGGGAACTTACTATCAGTGAGTCCCAGCAGCACTTGATCATCAATGCCAATTGCTTTGCATATTGGAATCATTCTACAGAAACCATCTACAAAATCCACTACTTAGTTTTTATTTTTAGCACCTTAAAAATAGTGTTTACTAAATTGCCTTTTGTGTTACACACACAAAACAGTTGGCTTTTTATTTAGTATTTTGTACATACAGTATGTTTGCTTGAACCTCTTGTACAGCTCCTGCTATGCCCGCCCTTAGCAAGTTATCTGCTAGCACCTCTAGCCATGCGCAAGGCTGATAGCTTGTCTCTACACTCAGCCACGCTAAGTATTCCAAACCTGTAAAATAGTCTTTTCTGAAAAATTTTGTGAAACAATGAACTTGCTTTTATCAGTGGTTATCAAATTGTACATATTTATTTGTTATAGAGACATGCTATTAAACATCTCTTTTGCAGTATACAACATTTCATGTTAAAGAAACAAAGAAGCTTTATATTTGAAAGGCTCGGAATTTTAAACTTGTTCTACTGCATGCAGCTTTGCTTTAGAGTTAATAATTACTGTATCTTTGATGCCGTTACTTACAATGGAACACTTCAGTGTCTAATGCCTGTATTATTTAAAACTGCACTGTTTCTACTCTCTGTACCTGATGATAAAATACCTTTTTGATACCTGGTTTACAGGTAATTAATGATAAATTCTTACAAGCAAATGTATTTGAGTTATTTTTCTTCCCCCCCTTAAATAGCCATCTAATAAATTTTGCCTGGAGTACAAAAAGGACTTGATTTTCTTTTCAACTAAAAATTCATACTGAATATATGAAATCTCTATATTACCATTCAGTATGTTTTAATTTCTTGTTAATGAAATGAAGCATTCTATTTCATTCAAATAATATTTGCCTAGGTCTGACTCTCAAGTTTTAGGGACAAATAAACAAATACAAATAATATATCTTCCATATGTAATATTTAGTAGAACCTTCTATTTAAAAGGCACAGTCACATAAAATCTCACAGTGTCTTTGCACTCAAATAGGTTGAATATAATTACAAGAAAGTTTGATACTTTTAGTTCAAACTATTTTTATTTTAAATACTGTAGAAGAGCTGTATATCCAGGACTCAAATAATGGGACTGAGATTGCCTGGGTATTTGTTTGTTTCTATGATAGATCAAATATGTCATCAATCAACTAGCAGATAAAGAAAGAAAGAAATACAAATCATGTCATTATATTGTGTAGGAATAACTGGCATATCACTACAGAAGAAGAACTTTTCATTGTGTCTGGTAATTCTTTAACATTTGAAACATTTGAATATATTGTTATGTCACTAACATTTCCACACTTTTTTCTTTCATTAAATTTTGCTTTAAAATCATTGCTTTTTGCCTCCTCACGATATCTTTCTGAATTTTCTGTTATTTTTCTGTTTCTGTTCTGCCAATGTGGGTGGCCATAGCTACTAGCAGATTTAAGGTGACATTCCCAGCAGCTGGCTTCAGAGGAAGTATGCTGAGTGCTATAGGCAAAGCAGAAATGTGTCAAGCGGTAATATTACAATAGTAAAAGAGGGCACTAAAAATAGCATCTTTGCATTATTAAATGAATGCATAATAGCCTTCAATGTACAAAAGCAAAAACTGGAAATTGTTCATATTTCTTTACAGAAGTCAGTCTTTATTATAAAAATTATTAACTGAAAGTGACTATAAATAAGCTAAGGCTATATAGTACAACAAAACATATTAATAACAATTAGAGTGGCCAATAACGTTTGGCAACCTAAATTCATTTAAAAGACCAGTTACACCCAAAGGGGGTTGGTTATTCACTAAAGTCCAAATTGTTGCGTTTAGGTGTGAATTCGCCAGCTAAAGACAGTCACAATAGACTGCTACTGTCGCAGTCGCGTCTTTATAATGAGATTATTGTCATAGTCGCAACTTTACTATGAAAAATTGTCAAGGTTGCGACTTTACAATGGGGAAATTGTTGCGGTCACAGATTTGCTATGGGAATCCGCTATTTGAGAATTCAACAGTCGAAATCGCACCAAATATTAAAAATTTCTACTTGGTTTGGCATGGCAGTTATTCAAAGAGAGAACTTGTAAATAGTATGTATTGTTATCTTTAAAGCTAGGTTCACACTATCATATGATGTACAGCGCATAATACACTAGTGAAAAAAAATAAAGCTTTATGAAAGCCTATGGACTTATCTAGTTCCTGACACACTAGTGTATGACACACGTACGCCACGTCCGGAAAGCTCGATGCTGCATTTTGGCCAGCGTATGATACGCCGCACGCAAAATGTGGCCAGATAGGAAAAGCTGGAGAATTCACACATATGAGCAACAATTCAGACTTTAGTGAATAACCCCCTAATGGCTTTCCCATTGGTAGTGTGTACAAAAACCCAAACTATAGAGTAAATTAAATATATAGTAACTATAAATGTATTTGAGGCAATTTAATTTTTTTAGTGTTACTGTTCTTTTAAGTCATGTAAAGAAAGATCTGAATGTATAAGACTTGTGGGAACGGGAATTTAATGACGAGCTAGCCCTCCAAGCAATGTTACATTGTACTTTATGCATATGTAAATAAAATATGATCATATTTAAAGTATATACTCCGTTTTCTAAAATGTGAAGAGAATTTGCTTTCTATTTAGTGCATTTTTATCAGAAAAAGGAGTGTTCAAAGCAGTTACATAGTAAATGATAAAGTGGCTCTTTAGGTGCAATGGAAACGTGGCAGCGCTGGAGACTATAGGAGATAAGAACACAGAACAGGAGAATGCCCCTAGTGTGATATTGTAAAACAGATTGAAACAATGATGATAAAACAGTAAAGGTGACTTGAAAACGTTGTCCAAGTAATCTATAGAAATGTGCTTTTGAACTAATGGTGATTAACCTTTACTGTTTTATCATCATTGTTTCAATCTTTTTTACAATATCACACTAGGGGCATTACTCTGTTCTGTGTTCTTATCACCTAGATTTTCCAGCGCTGCCACGTTTCCATTGCACCTAAGGAGCCACTTTATCATTTATACATCTTGAGGTATATAGGCAGAAGACCTCAGTGGTTCAACTGCAGGACTAAGGGACTTCATATAAATTAATTGGTCGGACAATTTTTCATCATTCATCATTTTTTATTACTCATGTTATTTTATTTTGTATTTATTTAGTCATTCATTCATTGTTCTTTCAATTGTTGTTGGTGCTACACCTTACATTGAGCTTTCTGGCCCACAGTAAATTAATTTGAGTCCATCATAAATATTAATAAACAGTAGTTTACCAATTACAATTTCTTGTACATTGAGCTTGACTGTTAGCCCTGCTTTACTTTTATTAAAGGGGAACTATAGTCAAAATACATCTTTACATATGCAGTACTATACCTTAGTGAGAAGTGTTTGTGAAAATCATACATTTTCATAATTAATATAACAATTCCAACTGTTTTGGAGGACAGAACAAAAACGGTTTCATTTGTTGACAATGTTCCGTACTATAAAATAAAAGTGGTTTAAAACAAAGACTACGGTAAATATGTCTAATGTGTGAGAGATACACTGTGTATAGTACAAAACTCGTATAGTATTCAGTGACAATTAGACTGGCTTATGATATAGAGATTACTTTTGGGGTTTGAGTTGGACTGTGGAAGTATGGGCTTGGCACTCTGGGAGTTACACACATTAAATTACAATTTCACTGTTTATGAATAACAGCATGGTAACTACTCTAAGGCCTATCTAGCTACAAGCATTCCATCATAACATAAATTCCTACTTGCATGCCTAACATGCACTGTAGACATACCAGTCTTCAAGGAATATTTTATCTTCCTCCACAGCCCTGCAGGCTTATGCTGAACCAAGCACTTTTCTTTTATAGAAAATCTTTTTAAATGCAATTCGAACTAAAGAGTAAGCTCAATGGATTTAACAGCCAACAGAAGTTGGGATGCTGGGAGCAGTTACAGAAAAAACTGCTGCAAGGTAACAGTCAACATAAATAAGACGCTAGAAACTGAATGTTCCCTGCTGTTTATGATCCTCTAATGTTAATATTGTGTGCTTGATACAAAGGGTGATCATTCAGCATGTGAGTATACATTTCTCCTTGGGCTTAATGAGTCATGTGTTGTGTGTTTCTAAATCAAAAAGGTGCCTATTCCATTGAATACAACTGCATATCTAAATAACCCACACTTATTTTATTGTGTATGTACTGCTCCAGAGAGGTATTCCCACCATCAGTAGATGTTTAATGTAAGTAGGTGTAGGATTCCTACTTGCTCACCAGGAAATCCCACAATCTTACCAGAACTCAGTGGGGCCTGAGCCTTTTACCCTCATGTCACTGCCATAGGTTTTTTTTTTCTCTCTGGACAAACTAAGTGACGCCTGATTTTTAACTGTACCTGCCAGATAATAGTATGTTTTTTCCTCTTGGAGTAGGAAGACAGAGAAAAAATATAGATTAATATTTTGATTAGATTAACTCTTGTCTTAGGTCTCCTTACAAGCCCAAACCATCCCACGAATTGTGAGATTGGGATCTCCACACTCTATCCCTGGTTGTTAAATTGTTCTGATAAATACAGATTTGGGGAACACTGAGAGGGCTATGAAGTCATTGGTGATAAACCTATGAGACATTGATTAATGTTGCACTGCTGTAACAAGATCAGTCACTGTGCCATGCTACAGTGTACCTGGCATGTCATTTCTATTTTTAAGGAGCATTACATTCGTGACATTAGTACATACACTTGATATAGTCAGTGCTTGGTAGGAATATGTACTAATATAATGCAAAAAAGAAAAGATTTGCTGGAATTTGAAAAATTGGTAGTAACAACTACCTCTTTATTACACACCTGTGTGCATAATAAAGAGGTAGTTGTAACTGCCATTTTTGCTACTTGCAGCGAATCTCTTCTTTTTTGCATTATATTTACAAGAGTCTGGACAGAACTCAGGAGATTTCTGTCTGGATCACTAGTGTATTTGTATGAGCTTTTACATTTACTATATGTACTAATAACACTGATGGTTGCTAAAAGCTGGAGCTTGAGTCTGCAGTGAGATTAAAAACACACACATTTTCTATAAATGGGACATTTATTACCAGCAAACAGCTATGCAGTGTATTGGTATCTAATGAATATATAAACAGTATGTCTCTCTATCACATAAGTATAAGAAAATCTGGGCAAGACTTAGAAGATAAAAGTTAAAAATGTGTGGGTGGAACATCTGATTTCTATGCGACTAATGAAGTCTAAAGAACCTTATTTACCTGAGATATTGTACTTACCAATAATCATGGAAGAACTTTGGTCAAGTCTTGCAAAAAAAACATTTCCTAGACCCCAATGGGTCAGTAGAAGCTGCCTGCCCTATAAGGTATGTACACTCTGAGCAACCAGGTGCCCTTCCGATGTTACTGTGCTATAATCAGGATTAACTAGGATTCATGGGTACTTGCAAGCTGATCTAGTTTCATCAAGGAAATGTCTTCATATATTTAAAAATAAAACAGCCCTTATTTTCCCAGAAGCAACACAGCAGATTCCTATGCTAGCATTCACTTCCAATCCCCCTATTCTTGCAAATGCTTTCAATCTACCCCCCACCCCCATCCTA